>JAMPIV010019740.1:0-55166 GCA_024509875.1 Oreohelix idahoensis | reverse complement strand
CTTAAGTCTTTCTGCGTGTGTGAACCTGTACCGAGGGTTTTCGGCCTGGATGTAGCTGAGGGCCTCTGTGTCTGACAAGCTGGTGTCTATCCCTTTGATGACTACTCTCTTGGTTTCAGTGTATATTTCTGCTTGGATTTTGATCCGGTGTGGTAGCTGAAATTCTTTAGGCCCGGATGCCAGAGCAGTCATCAGCGATTTAGTCATTTCTGTATCATTCAGGGCAATAGTTACTCCCTGTTGGTGCCTTCTGATACTTATTATGCCTCTTTTGCCTACTACTTTCTCCAGTATATTGATTACTTTGTCGTCCGGGAGTGTCCTGAGTGTGGCTTCCCCTTCGGACAACTGCGTAATTTTTATTTTGCGCTCTTGATCCTGTTCTTTGTGAATACTTTTTCGTAGTTCGTCTGGGCGGCATCTCCAATCTGCCACCACTGGCTGAGTATCTGTCTTTGGGCTCGATACCCTGTCCTCTTCTGTCTGCTCATGATTCTGCTTCTCTTGATCACCGCGGGGGACTTGGCTTTTCTCTGTTGAATTCCGGCGTATCTCGATGTCTGACACTGGAGCCTCCTCAAATAGTGCTTCTTTCAATGTTGGAGTGAGCCTTGTGGTGAAGTGGGATGTTATAAATATTTATAGGGGACTTAGTGTACTGACTGAGATCAGCTGTGAAGGTATCTATATCTAATAAGAGTAGTGTATTATAGATAACCTTACTTGCTGCCACATATGTATACCTCAGTCAGAATTATTCTGGAATAGTGTGATGACTACGTTATATGTCTAGGGTATGTGTATGATGAAGTGTAAGTCATAACCACAACAGACAGATAAACAATTTAATTTATTCCACCACACTTGACAACACTGTGACACTCACATACATAAAACACTCTACGAGGATATCTTAAAGGAGTCACTGATAACTTTTCAAATAACAATATGTATTCAGTGCTGTCATGAATGTATATGTGTCCTGATTCAAATACAAAGGGAACCAGGAATCACAATCAATTTTAATTACAAGTTATATGTACAGAATTTATCAATATGAATCTTGTAGTGACATATATTATTAATAGTATCCTATGTGTGTCAGTTGTGTAGTAGTAATCTGAGGTAATACTGGTTTTGTTTTGTTCAAGCTCTGTTGGTATTTGTCATCATGACTTCAATAGTTTGTCTTTGTTGGAACTAGTATTGGAGATGTTCTCAGTTCCTGGCATTAAAACAATTAAATTCCCCTCTTAATTTTATTTTACAGTGTCATTTTAAGATGGGGGTACATAATGTTGAGCTCCATGGCCACACTCTCTTATCTTTCGTGATGACTGCAGTAAAAGACTCCTCTGCTCGATTACTTTAATGAGTCTGGAGCCACCCCACTGGTTGCTATATGGACCAAGGAGTATGCTGTCCACCTCTGGCTTCAGCAAAGCTCTGACCAGGTGCTGCTCAATAACTTTAAGACCACGGTCCCTGAAACAAGAAGGTTGTACCTTCTACGTCAGAACTAATTTATACTCTAGTTCTACACTGAGCACAATACGTCACAAACATTGAGTTCAGAGCGTTAGGCCAACTGTCAGCTTCATCTGAAATACTTTATACCAGTATTTCCCTCCCTAATGGTTACCACGCCTCTGCAATTCCAGCATTATTTCTTTCTTGTCACTAATCTAGGTGTCAGTGTACTGTTTGGCCATTCCATGCAGTTTTACTTTCCTCCGACACCTTCTGTTCAGGCTGGAGCTCTATAGGCTTTATATCATGTTCGCTACTGAACTACACATATATACAGACATAAATTATCAATTTACATTCAATTTTCATTAAAAGATATTGAATATTTCAAGCTTACCACAATTCATAGAAATAATAAACAGTTTCGTTGACTGGCAATGAATATAGCACAACTCCGATCTGCCGATGTCCCAGGCTTTATTTTATAAAAAATATACACTGGTGCTCAACGCACTGCTTCTTAGTAGGTTTATTACAAGATGTGGCAAGGAACAGACGCTCTGAATTTAGTATATTCGCAGCTCTACCCAATCAAACCATGTCTACACATCTTTTCAAAAAAAATACTCCTTTTCACGTTTCCCCTGACAACACAAGATAGTATTTATAGCCTGACCAATCGTGTTTAGTCTTACATTTGTGGCGCTCCAATCAAATAGGAGTTAACATGGTAGGCTATTTCTGTAACGTAATGTTTTTTCAAACACGTTATAAAAAAATTTTATGAGCAGAAATGATTTCATGCTGTCAGGCACCCCCACTATTTTATTTTGGTTATAATTTGGTAATTCCTAGACTATTTGCGTAACGTTTTACATATTCTTTGTCAGCAAACCCTAAGGAACCCAAATATACAAATTTAAAAGAGCTAAGTGGCTGCGTTCAAAATATGTGTTTTTCAAAGATAGTCGTATATTTGTTCTTTATTCCTTTTCGTTGTTTAGAACCGCCACCTGTCCTGCCTTTTCCACTGTTATGTCATACTAAAGTCAGGAGCTTAGATGTAAATCAGTAGAATTTCATATTTCCTAATAAGCATTTTTCATATTTTTAAACCTGATTCTTGTAGTAGTAGTGTTTCTTTTTCACTGACTATATGAAAAAAAGTTATTGCTAGTGGCCTTACACGTGGGATTTGCGTTACTATTAATCGCGCGACGCGTGTTTAGTGTTGCATGTGTCCTGCCTTCATTCGCCCCTCTCTCTCTCCTGCTTTATCTGTCTTTTAGTTACGCCGTGTATGGAATGAATGAAATATTAAATCTAGGTCATTGATCAGCTTGCGTATCTCAAGGTTTTTCCAAGAAATACAGTACACGTTTCATTGAAGAAAGCGTGCAGCGACACAGTAGGCTTTTACTATCAACGTGAAAGCGTTACAATTTGCCGACGAAGTAGAAAACAAGGGGATTTCGAGTACAGTCATTGTGACAGCACTGTTCTTTTACCATTGCTCTTTTCTTTTATTAAATTTATTTGTTAGGCTTTATATTTACCTGATAATTTATATATGTGGATTAGAATATTCCACGACATCTCCCCTCTTAAAACAGACATTATATGTCAGTCCTTTATTCTATATACAAATAGAGAAATTTATTATTATTTCTGGGGTTTACGGTGATTCTCATCACACGGATGGCGGCTTAAAAAATCCGCTCCCAAATTTGTTTTTCCAGATATATACTCAATGCTAAAATTATATGGAGCCAAAAGTAAGGACCATCGGAGTAACCTAGAGTTCTCATGCCTAGCCTGTGCTAGAAACGATAAAGGTTTGTGATCCGTTTGCAACTTAAATGCCTTCCCATACAGATAAATATTGAATTTCTTTATTGCCCATATTACTGCAAGACATTCTTTTTCGCTAGTTGAGTAGTTGATTTCAGCTTTATTCAACTTTCTGCTAGCATATGCCACTGGGCTTAATTTCCCCATCCAATGCATCTGATTTCTGTAGTAGAGTTGCACCTAACCCAATATTACTGGCATCCGTCCTTACTATGAATTCTTGACTTAAGTCAGGTAATTTCAAAATAGGTTTACTTGTGAGCTTTTCCTTCAATTCTTGGTAAGCCATTTCACATTGTGGTGTCCATGTAATGCGATCTGGATGTCCTTTACGTGTCAAATCAGTTAACGGTGCACATATGGAATTAAAGTTTTTGATATACTTCTGGTAGAAACCACATAATGAGACAAAGGATCTCACGTCCTTCTTGGTTTGTGGTCTCGGGGCTTTCTTTAGTTTCTCTAAATTCTTTGGGTCAGGGGTCATGTTTCCCTGATAAACTGTGTGTCCCAAAAATTCCAATTCTTTACATCCAACGCAACATTTGGTTGGTCGGGCTGTTAAATTTGCTTCCCTAAGTCGATTAAACAGCATATTCAGAGAGTCAATGTGTTCCTCAAATGTTTCTGTTGCTATAAGGATATCATCCATGAAATTTGTTATATATGGATTATTCAGAGGGTCCAATAATTTTCTCATCATTCTAGAGAAGACACTAGGCGCATTCTTCAATCCAAATGGCAATCTATTAAACTCATAGTGTCCTTCTGAGGTACTAAAAGCTAGGTATGGTCTAACCTCAGGCTTTACTGGAATCTGATAGTATCCTTTACTCAGATCCACTTTTGAGAAATATTTAGCTTTATTTAGTCTGGCAAACAGCTGATTTGTATCCGGCAATGGATCCACCTGTCCTTCTGTAATAGCATTCAGTCTCCTGTAATCTATACAGAGTCTATGTTCTCCAGAGGGCTTCCTTAAGAGTACAACACCGGAACTATACGAAGATTCACTGTGCGAAATAATTCCTTCCTTCAACAGATAGTCTATCTCTTCCTTCAAAGCTTTCTCCTTAGCAAACGGAATCGAATATGGTTTCATACAGACAGGTGTGGGGTCTATCAGTTTCATATCATATTCCAATAGGTTTGTATGCCCTGGTCGGTCTGTTAACACCTCTGCATGATTATTTAGAACCTGTTGCACTCTCTCTTTCTGAGTTTTCGTTAAATGTGTACTGATTTTCACCTGTGCTGCTGTCTCACAGGGGTGTAATGGATATTCAAATGATGAAAGTGGTTCCTTTTTCATCTCCATGGCGATGGACAAGGTCAACAAGTGTGTCTCTTCCTGATGTTCTCTTTCCAAATATTTCTTCAGGAGATTCACATGATAGATTTTTTCTTTCCCCTTCTTATCTATCTTATAATTTGTTCTAGACACCTTCTCTAAAACTGTATATGGACCTTGCCATCCAATCTGTAACTTATTCTGACTCCCGGGGAGAAGAAGCAGTACCTTCTCTCCCACAGCCAAATCTCTGTCTTTCGCCTTCCTGTTATAATAGGCAGCATGTTTCTTCCTGGCTTGTTTCAAATTTTCATTGGCAAGTTTCCAGCCAGTTTTTAAACGAGTGGTCAGCTCATTCACATATTGGTATGAAGATGTAATGTTTTCCTCTGCCTTTTCATCAGTCCACGTTCTTAACAAAGCTTCGAGTGGACCTTTTATTGGCCTTCCAAACAATAATGTTGCCGGGGCCATACCGGTTGAACTATGGGGTACCTCCCGATAAGCAAAGAGGGCGGCGTGCAGGTACTGGTCCCATGTATCTGGTTTTTCGTGTGCCAACTTTCTCAGGATCGACATCAACGTGCCGTTAAATCTTTCCACTTGGCCGTTCCCTTGGGGATGGTACACACTACAATGGAAGTGTTTGGCCTGGAAGATCCTGAAAACTTCTTCAGTTAGTTTCCCCTTGAACTGAGAGCCATTATCAGTCAAGATTTGATTGGGAAAGCCTAACCTTGTGAAAATTGTGAGCAATGCCTCTGCCACATGTTTAGAATCAATCGATGACAGGGCTACTGCCTCTCCCCACATAGAACAAGTGTCCACCAGAGTCAGAATGTAGCTGTTCCTTCTCTTGGTTCGGGTGAGAGGTCCCACAAGATCCACGGCAACTCTCTCAAAGGGTGTTCCCACTATGGGCATTTCCCCCAGAGTTGCTGGTGCAGTCCAATGTTTAGGTGCTACTCGTTGGCACTCTGGACAGGATTTTACATATCGTTTGATATCTTCAGTTATTCCTGGCCAGAAATAGTGACAAGCTATTCGCTGTCCTGTTGCGCTGATTCCCATATGACCACTGAAGGGAATCGCATGCCCTAGTTCCAACACTTTAGTCCTATATGAAGTGGGAAGGACCAGCTGTCCGTGACCATTGGATTCAGATCCAGCCTTCCTATATATCAGTTTGTTCTTCATATAAAACTCTCCCTTGCCTGGAGGTGTATGAGATTTGGGCAACTTCTTGAAACATGGCTTGAGTGTTTTGTCCTCAGCCTGTGCCTTCCTCATCTCATCTGGATGAGTATTTATTGGATTATCCTCCTCCTTTTTAGACTGTGATCTGGTCTGCACTGTTGCCAATATCACAGGTCTCTTGGGATTCCCCAAGAAGACATATCTACACCCCAATATCAGAGGGTAGATTGGCTCATTTATCACTGCTGCTTTTATGATTCCTTCCACATATCGCGTTTTCACTTTTATTCGGGCGACGGGAAGTGTCATGGTAGCTACATCCTTGGTTGCAGTTTGAATCTCCACTGTTTCTGTGGTGTATTGATCGGCCTGCACCAGGTGAGAACTCACAACGGAATCGTAATCTAAACCGGTATCATATAAACACCTTATAGTGACACCATTACAGATGACATCTTCACACACTGGGGGGTGGTATGGTTCCTGTAGTTCTTCAGGTTTGACCTTCTTTTCCTTTTTCCCCGATGTCATAGCAGCACAATGAGGAGGTTTCCTTCTACAATGGTCAGTGTCATGATTGTTCATCTTACAATTTTTACACCACCTTTTTCCTTGGTTGAAAGATTTTCTTTCATCATATTTCCTTTCATCGAATTGTGGGGTTTTATTTTTATTTTCATACCGTGGCCTATCAAACTGGTGCTTACCTTTGTTTTGATCCCTAGGATCAAATTTATTAAAGTTCTGTGGTGCCCTAAAGTTATCCACTTGTTTCTTTTTATTACCTGTTACCTCTGCTTGAGCTGCTTGATACCTTTCAGCAACATTTAGCAACTCACCCAGCCTCTCTGCACCTTGTTCCATGAGAAACTTTCTCAGGTCTGGAGCCATGGACTCTCTTAATTGCTCTATAAGGACCATTTCCTTAAGATCTTGGGTTTTCCCCAGAGAAGTCCATTTCTCCAAGTATGTCTCTATTCGTGCAGAGAACTGGTGATAGGTTTCACCTGACAGTAGTTTAGCATTCCTAAATTTTTTCCTATAAAATTCTGCATTCTTTTCATATCTTAACAAAAGAGCCTGCTTTAGCATGTCATAATTTTCCTGATCACTTCTGCTCATTTTTGCAAAAACTTCATAAGCTGCCCCACGAAGTCCTTGAGATAACTTTAAGCTCCACCTTTCTCTCTCTAACCCATATGTGGTAGCTAATAGTTCATACCTATTTAGATAGCTCTCTATATCATCGTCTTTCTCAACAAAATGATCTAAATGAAAATTCATAGCTGAGGTTGAGGCTCCCTGGCTAGCAGTGGCATCAGAGGCAAAGGGACTGGCACCATTTTCAGGAGCATGGCCTGAAACTCAAACTCCCTTAGTCGTAACTCATGTTCCCTTTGTAATCTCTTCTCCTCCTTTTCTGCTTCCCTTTCTGCAGCTAATCTCTTCTCTTCTCTTTCTGCAGCTAATTTCTTCTCTTCTCTTTCTGCAGCTAATTTCTTCTCTTCTCTTTCTGCAGCTAATCTTTTGTCTTCTCTTTCTGCTTCCAATTTCTTAGCCTCAGCCTCAATCTGCAACCTCTTAGTCTCAGCCTCTAATTTTCTTTCGGCCTCTTTTTCTAATCTTCTTTCTTCCCGTTCAATATATTTGTCACATTCAGCAGTGACATAAGAAATCATAATTTGCCCGTCCATTCCTAACTCTTTCGCAGTCTGTACAGCAGCAGATCGAAATTTTGCCAGGTCGGCCATTGTCTAACAGATAAATGTCTAAAATATTTAACTAAACAATTTTATCTATGACTAATTAACTCCGGACAACACAGGCACTGTGAGCTCAACCTTATTTATTTTCACCCAAGGATACCTTTTAATTCTTATTATTCCCTGAAGTGAATTACCCCCAATATTTTTAATAGGGAAAGATTCAAAATCCCGAGAGCGAGCCCCCAATATATGTGGTGAAGTGGGATGTTATAAATATTTATAGGGGACTTAGTGTACTGACTGAGATCAGCTGTGAAGGTATCTATATCTAATAAGAGTAGTGTATTATAGATAACCTTACTTGCTGCCACATATGTATACCTCAGTCAGAATTATTCTGGAATAGTGTGATGACTACGTTATATGTCTAGGGTATGTGTATGATGAAGTGTAAGTCATAACACAACAGACAGATAAACAATTTAATTTATTCCACCACACTTGACAACACTGTGACACTCACATACATAAAACACTCTACGAGGATATCTTAAAGGAGTCACTGATAACTTTTCAAATAACAATATGTATTCAGTGCTGTCATGAATGTATATGTGTCCTGATTCAAATACAAAGGGAACCAGGAATCACAATCAATTTTAATTACAAGTTATATGTACAGAATTTATCAATATGAATCTTGTAGTGACATATATTATTAATAGTATCCTATGTGTGTCAGTTGTGTAGTAGTAATCTGAGGTAATACTGGTTTTGTTTTGTTCAAGCTCTGTTGGTATTTGTCATCATGACTTCAATAGTTTGTCTTTGTTGGAACTAGTATTGGAGATGTTCTCAGTTCCTGGCATTAAAACAATTAAATTCCCCTCTTAATTTTATTTTACAGTGTCATTTTAAGATGGGGGTACATAATATTGAGCTCCATGGCCACACTCTCTTATCTTTCGTGATGACTGCAGTAAAAGACTCCTCTGCTCGATTACTTTAATGAGTTCTGGAGCCACCCCACTGGTTGCTATATGGACCAAGGAGTATGCTGTCCACCTCTGGCTTCAGCAAAGCTCTGACCAGGTGCTGCTCAATAACTTTAAGACCACGGTCCCTGAAACAAGAAGGTTGTACCTTCTACGTCAGAACTAATTTATACTCTATTTCTACACTGAGCACAATACATCACAAACATTGAGTTCAGAGCGTTAGGCCAACTGTCAGCTTCATCTGAAATACTTTATACCAGTATTTCCCTCCCTAATGGTTACTACGCCTCTGCAATTCCAGCATTATTTCTGTCTAGTCACTAATCTAGGTGTCAGTGTACTGTTTGGCCATTCCATGCAGTTTTACTTTCCTCCGACACCTTCTGTTCAGGCTGGAGCTCTATAGGCTTTATATCATGTTCGCTACTGAACTACACATATATACAGACATAAATTATCAATTTACATTCAATTTTCATTAAAAGATATTGAATATTTCAAGCTTACCACAATTCATAGAAATAATAAACAGTTTCGTTGACTGGCAATGAATATAGCACAACTCCGATCTGCCGATGTCCCAGGCTTTATTTTATAAAAAATATACACTGGTGCTCAACGCACTGCTTCTTAGTAGGTTTATTACAAGATGTGGCAAGGAACAGACGCTCTGAATTTAGTATATTCGCAGCTCTACCCAATCAAACCATGTCTACACATCTTTTCAAAAAAAAAATACTCCTTTTCACGTTTCCCCTGACAACACAAGATAGTATTTATAGCCTGACCAATCGTGTTTAGTCTTACATTTGTGGCGCTCCAATCAAATAGGAGTTAACATGGTAGGCTATTTCTGTAACGTAATGTTTTTTCAAACACGTTATAAAAAAAATTTTATGAGCAGAAATGATTTCATGCTGTCAGGCACCCCCACTATTTTATTTTGGTTATAATTTGGTAATTCCTAGACTATTTGCGTAACGTTTTACATATTCTTTGTCAGCAAACCCTAAGGAACCCAAATATACAAATTTAAAAGAGCTAAGTGGCTGCGTTCAAAATATGTGTTTTCCAAAGATAGTCGTATATTTGTTCTTTATTCCTTTTCGTTGTTTAGAACCGCCACCTGTCCTGCCTTTTCCACTGTTATGTCATACTAAAGTCAGGAGCTTAGATGTAAATCAGTAGAATTTCATATTTCCTACTAAGCATTTTTCATATTTTTAAACCTGATTCTTGTAGTAATAGTGTTTCTTTTTCACTGACTATATGAAAAAAAGTTATTGCTAGTGGCCTTACACGTGGGATTTGCGTTACTATTAATCGCGCGACGCGTGTAGTGTTGCATGTGTCCTGCCTTCATTCGCCCCTCTCTCTCTCCTGCTTTATCTGTCTTTTAGTTACGCCGTGTATGGAATGAATGAAATATTAAATCTAGGTCATTGATCAGCTTGCGTATCTCAAGGTTTTTCCAAGAAATACAGTACACGTTTCATTGAAGAAAGCGTGCAGCGACACAGTAGGCTTTTACTATCAACGTGAAAGCGTTACAATTTGCCGACGAAGTAGAAAACAAGGGGATTTCGAGTACAGTCATTGTGACAGCACTGTTCTTTTACCATTGCTCTTTTCTTTATTAAATGTATTTGTTAGGCTTTATATTTACCTGATAATTTATATATGTGGATTAGAACTTGTCTCCGTCTTCAAGTCTTCGAAGTGTATCTAAAATGGTCTCTGCGATATCTTCCTCTTGTACCTGTCTGTGTTGAGGAGCTGTCTCTATCACTTCCTTCATAGTGCTTGCAGGTGGGTCGGCTGTTATCTCGGCATCGTGCGGCTCCTCTGTCATAGACCGGGTTTCTGCTGACGAGTCGGGTACGTGTGGTGGTGGCAGCCTGGATATAAGCTGTTGTTTTCTTTTCTCCAGCTGTCGTAACGCTCTCCAAATTTCTTTATGTTCTGGGTCTTCTTTATCTAGGCAAGGGGTCGGGCCACTCAGGCTCTCAGTCGGGTCGTCGCATGTCACAGCTAACTCCGTCGTGTCCGGAGTTATAGAAGGGCCGGTCCCGGCACGAGTACTTGGGGCAGTCTTGCTCTCTGGCTGTCTGTCATTGTTGATTGTGATATTGTGATTACCCTGGCTGTTCTGCGCTGGTGGGCTGGTGTAGACCTTCCTCTTTTTAGCGTGTGGCTTATGTCTGGGCATTTTGACGATAATGCGATCTTTTCTCGAGTAGTGGCGTCCTGAGAAGGACGTTGGTGTCCTGTGTGATTGCTTATCACTCTACTGGTCTTCTTATATATTGTGAGCGCGGGCGTCTCCGAGGCCAGCAATGTTTGGTCCCATTCAAGCACTGAAAATCACCCGTGTGTTACCGGGGCCCGAAAGGGGAGCAAAGAATAGTAACACTGTTCCCTTCCATGCATGTCGTAGAAAGCGACTAAGGAGGGTTGGGCATGGGGCTGGTTACCCCATCCTGTAAAACATTTAAACCACAAAAAACTTCAACAAACATGGACAAGTCAATTAGAGAAAATAAAACACAGCCATCAAAGACAGGGGAAGGTCCTCTCGCAGGGAGGCGTATGATGCAACACAGAGAAAGCCGAAAGGATTCTGTGTTACTGACTAACCTTCTTTCTTCTAGGAGAACTTCCAGATTTGGCACCTGGAATGTTCGGACATTAAACGAACAAGGGAAAGTGGCACAAGTAGCAGCAGAAATGGGGGAATATAAAATCGAGGTTCTGGGAATGTGTGAAACAAAGTGGAAGGGAGTAGACAAGAAGAAACTCATCACAGGTGAATTGGTGCTGTCCTCAGGACATGAAGACGAAAGTTCACACCACAGTGAAGGGGTAGCTCTTATGATATCTAAAGAAGCACAGAAAGCACTCATTGAATGGGAAGCTGTTGGACCCAGAATAATAACAGCTACTTTTAAAACAGCTAAAAAGACAATAAATGTAAATTTCATCCAATGTTATGCACCAACTAATGACAAAGAAGAGTCTGTGAAAGAAGCATTTTATACTAGACTACAGGAAATTATGGAAAAAGTAAAAAGAAGAGACATCACAATTTTGATGGGTGACATGAATGCAAAGATAGGTACAGTCAATACCGGCTTTGAAGAAGTCATGGGAAAACATGGGCTAGGAATAATGAATGAAAATGGGGAACTATTCTCAAACTTCTGTGCTTTAAATCAACTGGCTATAGGAGGAAGCATGTTTCCACATAAGAGAATACACAAGGCAACTTGGATATCACCAGACCATAGAACAGAAAATCAGATTGATCATATATGCATGAACAAGAAGTTTAGATCATCATTGCAGGATGTAAAGGTATATAGAGGAGCAGATGTCGCATCAGATCACCACCTTCTGATAGCCAAAGTAAAAATGAAACTCAAGAGAAGTGCAACAATGCAGAATTATAGACAACAATTTAATGTAGGACATCTAAGAAATCAAGAAACAAGAGACAAATTTGCGGTCACAATATCCAACAAATTCTTAGTGCTCCAACAGCTGGAAGATATAGAGAATACAGAAGACTACTAGCAGCAAATCAAAACTGTATGGAATGAGACATGTGAAGAAATACTGGGGAAAAGGGAACGACAACAAAAAGCATGGATAACAACAGAAACCATCAATAAGATAAAAGACAGAAAAAACAAGAAAGCAGATTTAAACACAAGCAAAACCAGAAGTTCCAAAGCCAAGGCTCAAGAAGTGTACACAGAAGCAAACAAAGAAGTAAAAAGAAGTATCAAAAGAGACAAGAGGAAGTATACTGAGGAGTTGGCAAGAGAGGCAGAAGATGCTGCAGCCAAAGGAAATATGAGAGAACTGTATAACAGAACAAAGAAGCTAACAGGGAAATACAAGCAAACAAATTGCCTCATAAAAGACAAGAATGGAAAACTGCTCAGCAATATATAAGAGCAAATGAAAAGGTGGACAGAATATTTTGAGGACCTTCTAAATAGACCAGCTCCACAAAACCTCCCGGACATCCAGCCAGCAGAAGAAGAGCTACAAATTAACGGTGAAAGACCAACGAAGGAAGAAATAAAGAAAGCCATAAAGCTTCTAAGAGATGGAAAAGCGTCTGGACCTGATGGCATTCCAGCAGAGGCTATCAAAGCAGATATCGACACTGCTACAGAGATGTTATATAAATTACTTGATAAAGTCTTGGAAAAGGAAGAGATACCAGTAGAATGGAAGGAAGGATATCTGGTTAAGTTGCCTAAGAAGGGAAATTTACAAGAGTGCACAAATTATAGAGGAAGAATGTTACTATCAATGCCAGGAAAAGTATTAAACAGGATTATCCGTGAGTGATTAAAAGAGACCATAGACAAGAAACTGAGAGATGAACAAGCAGGTTTTCGACAAAACAGATCATGTACAGACCAGATAGCCACTATGAGAATAATAGTTGTACAAAGTCTGGAATGGAATTCACCACTATACATCGGATTCGTGGACTACGAAAAGGCATTTGACAGTGTAGATAGAGAATCACTTTGGAAATTAATGAGGCATTATGGAGTTCCCCTGCAGATCATTAATTTAATAAAGGAAACATATGAAGACATGACATGCAGATTTCTTCATGAAGGACAGCTTACAGAACCGTTTGGGATAAAAACAAGAGTGCGACAGGGATGCCTCTTGTCTCCATTTCTTTTCTTACTAGCAATAGACTGGGTAATGAGATCATCAACAACAAACAACAGAAATGGAATCCAATGGACTCTGACTAAGCAGCTGGATGATCTGGATTTTGCTGAGGACTTGGCTCTTCTGTCCCATAACCGTAATCAGATGCAGGACAAATTGAACACACTCGATGAGAGGTCACAGCAATTGGGTCTGAAAATGCACAAGGAAAAGTCAAAAATAATGAGAATAAATGAAGGTAATGATAACAGGGTTGAACTTGAAGAAACACCAATACAAGATGTAGAATCGTACACATATCTTGGCAGCAATATAGACAAAGTTGGAGGGACAGAGTGATATTAAACTAAGAATACAAAAAGCAAGAGGAGCTTTCATTGCATTGGGAAATATATGGAGATCAAGAGAAATTGGATCCGACACGAAAATAAGAATCTTCAACTCAAATGTGAAGTAAGTCCTATTGTATGGCTCTGAGACATGGAGAACAACAAAGACAACAACCAAAAAGCTACAGACTTTCATAAATGGGTGCTTGCGTAGAATAGAGGGATTAAAATGGTATGACAAGGTTACCAACGTGGAACTGATGACAAGAACTAGACAAGTGCCAGTGGAACAAGAGATGAGAAGAAGACGATGGCGATGGATAGGACACACACTGAGGAAACCTGTTGATAGCATTACAAGGCAGTCCTTGTTCTGGAACCCCCAGGGCAAGAGAGGCAGAGGTAGACCAAGAAGCACATGGAGAAGAGAGCTGGAAACAGAGGTGAAAATGACGAGGAGAACGTGGAAAGAACTTGAGATGATGGCACGTGACAGGGGGACTTGGCATGTGTTTGTTGAAGGCCTATGCTCCTTTGGGAGTGTAGGGTTATGAATAAAGAAGAAGCACTGAAAATGTCTCTCACTTTGGGTATTATGTGCAACTGTGCCAGCAATCGTTCCAATACACACTCAACCAAGTTTATCCAGCATGTTGTCTTATATTTCCTTTATCTTCCCCTATTGGAAGCTTCCTTGTCATATACTTAAACCTACAATCGGGTATGACACTTATTTACTATAAATTTATAATGCGTATCACTAGGTTAGACCTGGGATGTGAAAGTCAAATAAAACTGTAAATATCTAATTATATACATACTTCTTCCAATTTTCCTTTTGGATTTCCATGCCTGCATATCCTTTCTGTGCAAATCTTTAATATTTTTCACCATTCACTGTTACATGGTCCCTGTACAAACGAAATTATTTGCCTAAGTTGCGATACTTTGTGCTCGCCATTGTGAATTTGCCATCCTTGCCTTCCTCCTATAACATAAGCGACTGCGCATGCGTGACCGCTACTATTTGTAGACTGCTTAGTTACACTGTATGGATTAGGGACAAGAAATGATAGAGGAGACAGACTTATCCAGTTCTGTGGAGAAAACCAGCTGGTAATATGTGACACCTTTTTTGAACACCACCCAAGGAAATTATACACATGGAAAAGCCCAGGAGATGTAACAAGAAATCAAATTGATTATATTATGATAAAACATAGATTTAAGAACAGTGTCACAAGTGCAAAGACACATCCTGGCGCTGACATAAATTCAGATCACAATCCGGTCGTCATCAAAGTAAATATAAAGCTGAAAAGAACAGGAAACAGAAGACAGGAGGAACCCCAGATAGAAATATCAGCACTGAAACAACCAGATATAAAACAAAAATATCTAATCGACGTCAAAAATAAATATGAACAGTTACTGACAGAAAGCATGGAGCAGTATAGAAGAGAAAACCCAGAAGAAAAGGTAACCACAAAATGGGAATGCTTAAAAACAAGCATACAATCAGCAAATGCAAATTTACCTAAAAAGGAGCCTAAGAAAAATCAAATTTGGATGACAGATGACATCTTGAGTAAAATGGCAGAAAGAAAGAAAGCAAAAAACACTCCAGAATATAAAACAATAGACAATGACATACGTACTATGTGTAGACAAGCAAAAGAACGGTGGATAGAAACAAAATGCAAGGAAATAGAAGAACTGGAAGCAAAGCACATGACAAGAAATATGCATGAAAAAATAAAGAAATTATCAAATAGGTCGCGGTTTGCACAAGGAGGAAGCTGTATCAAGAACAAAAAGGGTGTAATATTACTTGATGAGAAAGACATATCAAACAGATGGGCAGAATACGTAAAAGAACTATTCGAGGACAACAGAGGTAAAAAACTATCACCAGATTCTAATGAAGGCCCAAACATTCTCAGATCAGAAGTAGAGAATGCCATTTATATGATACAAAAAAGGAAAATCCGCAGGCACGGATAACATAAAAATTGAAATGATAGAAGCTCGGAGAGTTTTGGTATAGATACAATCACTGGTCTATGCAACGATACATAAAATACAGGATGTATACCACACGACATGAAGACATCAGTTTTTATAACATTGCCCAAAAAACCTAATGCAACCGAATGTTCAGACTTCAGAACAATCAGCCTGATGAGTCATGCAATTAAGATACTGCTCAAAATCATACAGGAAAGAATAAAAAGGAAGGTAGACAGCGAAATCCAAGAAGAACAGTTTGGTTTTAGACGGAACAGTGGAACAAGAGAGGCAATATTTTGCCTAAGAATATTAGCAGAAAAATATACAGAGGTCCAAAAATGTATGTACATGTGCTTCATTGACTATAAGAAGGCTTTTGACAGAGTCCATCATGAGAAAATAATTGAATGCCTCGAAGACATAGGTATTGATGGAAAAGATATAAGAATACTCAGTAACCTTTATTGGGAGCAAACTGCCACAGTAAGATCTGGAAGGAATTATTCACCATACATAGACATAAAAAGAGGTGTCAGACAAGGTTGTGTGCTGTCTCCCAGCCTATTTAATTTATACGGTACACCGAAAAAATTTTCAAACAGATACAGGAAATACCAGGACTAAACATCAGTGGAAGGTCAATAAACAACCTTAGATATGCAGATGATACCGTGTTATTAGCTGAAAGCGAACAGGAGTTACAAGAACTAGTGAAGCAAGTGAACAGTAAAAGTCATGGATATGGACTCGACATTAATATTGAGAAAACAAAAACTATGATAATTAGCAAAACAGACGATAAACCCACATTAAAGATAAGCGTAAATGGGAAAACCCTGGAACAAGTCAAGAGCTACGTATATCTTGGTCATATAATAACAGAAGATGGCAGATGTGAAATAGAAATCAAGAAGAGAATAGGAATGGCCAAGGCTACATTCAACAGCATGAAACATGTACTGACATCAAAACTGTTATCTCACAAATTAAAACTGAAAATCATAAAGTGTTATATATATTCTGCATTTCTGTATGGGGCAGAAACATGGACGATGAATAAGCATTTGTAGGAAAGAATTGAGGCTCTTGAAATGTGGATATATAGAAGAATGGGGCGTATCTCATGGAAAGAGAAGAAAACAAATAAGGAGGTCCTAGAAAATCTAGGTATGAAAAGAGAACTAATGAGGGAGATCAAAGTTCGGCATCTAAAGTACTTTGGCCACATAAAAAGGCATAACACCTTGCAGAAGACCATAATAAAAGGGAGAGGTGAAGGCAAACGTGCAAGGGGAAGACAGCGCTATAAGTGGGAAGATAACATCAAGAGATGGACAGGGAAGAGCCTATCAGAGTGCACCACCAAGACAAGAGACAGAAGACGTTGGAGATCATTTACAGCCAACCTTCGTTGTGGAGATGGCAGATGATGATGATGATGATGAGTTACACTGTGGTCGTTCTGTGTTTTCATACAGTTCAAGGCTGTCACAATTTTATTCTTTCTCTGTTCGTTCTATCAGTCCATTAACTAAGTGTGTTTTTGCACACTTTGCTACAGAGGTATTTAATACTATCTAATAGGCCTGACCATTATTAATACCAGATCATCTGCCATTCTCGCATCTAAGGTCGGCTGCAGTTGATCTTCAAAGTCGTCTGTCTCTTATCTCCTTGGTACAGTCTGACAGGTTCTGTTCTGTCCATCTCTTTATCTTACTACTTATATCGCTGTCTTCCTCTTGGTTGTTTACCTACACCTTTTCCTTCCATTGTGATTTTCAGCTAGGTGTGTTGTGTTATTTTATATGACCAAAATATTATATCTGTCTAATAATAATAATAGTTGCCCATCGCAAGCGAAGATGGCGACAGCTTCAGACTTAAGTTGTGACACTTCTGTGCCGTGATCTCATGTGGCTAATTAGTCCTATTTTGGCCCTACAGCCCCTGCCACATAAGGGGCACATATATCTGTCTAGCTTTGCTCTCGTTCACTGATTCTCTTTTCATTCCTAGCTTTTCTAGACTTCTTTATTTGTTGTTGTTGCGTTCTTTTCTGTCCATGAGATGCGCCCCATTCTTGTATATATGGAAGGAGATTCTCATTTTAAAATTGTGAGTTAGTTGTTTGAATGTTAGTGTCTGTCTCATATTGATGGATATAGCTTTGATAATTTCTACCTTCTTCCTGATGTTTGTTTCAGATCTGATATCTCGTGCTATTATGTGTCCAAATTTGAAAATTGCAGCCGTGCAGGTAAACACATTTTTTATAGGAAGATGACATTTAGGACATACTTCTGATGGTCAGATTAGTCCGCGGCTTAATGCTGGCACAAAGAGTTTCCTTCCATATTTATATCTTTATTTATTCTTCTAAGTTGTTACAATCCAAATTTCTTCTTCAAGATAGGGTTTTTTACTCCACACGTAAGCCATTTAAATATTGCTTTTATATAAACTGTTTCTTGCAATAATGTGTCAGTTTGTATAATGTTACAAAGTTTGTTGCGTTTAGCGCCACACTTTAGACAGTGTGAAAGTAATCTTCTGTTTATCCAGTCAGAAATTATTTAAAAAAAAAAAAATGCAATATTGCTTACTGAAGAATCTGTTAAAGATCTCGACTTTGTTGAAAACTGCAAAAAAATTAGATTCAACACACATTCTTTTACATTTTATTTTCATGTAACTGAACAGAAAGCAGTTCCAGAAAGCTTTGAAAAGAAAACATCGTAGTTTTAAAAGTTTGGTGGCGATTAATTTTTTCTGTTTGCCATTGCCATGGTCTGTCTGTCTTTCAACATGCTACAAGATGGTTTTTCACACACCTTGAAGAGTTGAAGTTCTGGCTTCAGAACAAGAGCCGACCCCTCCCCTCCCCTTGGAAGGAGAATGTGCACATCCTCTAGACACATTGATGTAACAAACCAAACATTTTAACTAGAACAGACGCTGAATGTCCGTAGACGCTTGCTGCAGAAGCGGAAAAATGGAAAAGACACACAAAAAAGAAGAGTTAAAAATAAAATCTGTAAAGGGTCTATACTCCTGTAAACATGCGGTTGAGAGTGCCAGCAGCAGTCCTTTGATCTTTATTGGTACTGTCACTGGAGGATATGCTGGCCTTTGTCTCAGAGATGGTAGCACTGTATATGGCAGGTGTGTCAGTGGTGAAAGAGGTGAATTAGGCGTTGTTGGAAGTTGTTGTTGTGTCAGAGGTAGCAGTTCCAGGAGCTGGTGCCGAACTGATGCCAGTATAAGGTGTGGTTACGTTTGTACTGTTGTCAGCTGAAACAGAGTTCAAATAATTGTTGTTGGTTGCTGTTGTTGTTATGTCCAGAGTAGTAGCTCCAGGAGCAGGTGCCGAACTGATGCCAGTATAAGCAGTGGTTGCGTTCACATTGTTGCCAGTGGAAACAGTGTTCACATAATTGTTGTTGGTTGTTGTTATGTCACTGGTACTAGGTCCAGGGGCAGGGGAGGTACTGGCACTATTATAAGAAGTGTTTAGGTTCGCATTGTCGTCAGGTGTTGTGACATTAGAAACATTTGATCCAGAAGCAGCTGTGGTAGTGTTGTAGATAGTGTCGTTTATACTTCTGCTACCGTTGATACTTCCACCTCCGACATGACCATCTGTTGTTTCATTAACTACAGCCCCCAATCCCGGGCTAGGGGCTATTGTGGTGCCTCCTTGTCCAGTCTGAGAAGTGATGGCTAACATTTTCGCCGTTGCAATTTTGGAACCATTGCGGGATCGTGAGAAATTTGCGGGAACTATTTCATTTTCCTTTGGGGATTTTGAGAACGGAGAAAAGGGATTGGCCAGGTCAAGTTGGTATCCCTTTTTTGACCTGTAAGCAAAAGACTTTTCAAACATATCCATGTCCACAGCTGACAGGACTTTGTTAAGACTTGTCTCTACATCTAAGGCATCACTTCCTGAGGAGATCAAGAACACAGTGTTGACACGACTGTTTAAATGGACAAGCGTAAAAGACAAAAATGAATAATTGACAAATTAACGCATATATAAGACACGACGAGCGTCCGATTGACAGAGTGGTTAGAGCGCTGGTCTCTCGCGGCAAAGATGCCGGGTTGGAATCACGGAACCGACACGATCCAGTCTACCCAGCTGTAAGTGGGTACCCGACTCTGTTCTTTGAGTTAGGGAAGGAAAAAGGCAGCGAGGAAGGGAACTGGTCACCTCACATCTGGATGCTGGACCTTGTATGGAGAAGTCTCTAAAACTTCTGTCCCCCCACGGCAGCATGTGCTATGGAACTACCTATAAGACATGACAGTGGGTAAAATTCCTGCGCCACCTTTAAAAAAAAAACATACTAAAAGAACTTATCTACCCAGCAACATAAATATAAATTAACAGAAGCATTGTTAAAAACACATAAAAGCACGCACACATACACCAATACTAATTGTCTAGTTTTCGTATGTTTAGTAGGGTAATGTCGTTTATACCTTGTACTGGCTCACTAAATCATTGTTAACTTCGTGTTACACATTTCAACACTTCAGTTGACAATTACTTACTCTTACTGCGTACACTATTTTTGAGAACGTCTATCTACTCTATCATACCCTGACTGCTTGTTATTTCTTCTAGTCACATTTTTAGATCCATTACATGCATACCACGTCTTATGCATACCACATCTTTGAGTTTACAGTGTTATGTCAGTGCTACGTACAGTTTATTTGAATCTATTGTCACGGATTGTCTCCCCTGCTTTGCAGTAGTATTCCAACAGTTGCCAAAAAACTCAAGAGTATCTAATATGGTTCTTTAAAGGTGTCTACCTTCGCACAAATTTACTCTTGGCAGAGTTGTAGATTGAAGGATAATGACGCTTCTATCTCAAGGTAGTGTTCACAAGATATTCAGAAAAACGAGAACAATGCTCCATTGGCTGAGCACGTTAACTCTAGGATCTGTCGACAACTTTTGTGAAAAATTAAGCAATGATTAATTTCAGCCCGTCTAAGCCCTCACACAGATTTACTCAGTGGAATTCTTATTATTATGGTATAGCTCGGTTTAGAGTGTATTTAGTAAAGTGACTGAGACAAACATGCAATACATTTAAAATGATTAAATCAAAGTTAAATTTGTATAATTACAAATAACAAATTTAATAATCATTTAGTCTTAACAAGGGTTTAAAAGAATGAATAATGTTTTATTTAAAAAAAAAAGCGGATCATTACTGTTGTGATCAGAAGTTAGTTGTGAAAGAAGTTCACGCGGCAGCTTATAGGTGTCACTTATCTGGCACTGGTAGGTTCTGCTCCGCTGATGGGTTGGTTCTTGGTAGACTGATTACTGATAACGCTCGTCACTGTTCAAGGAGGTAAGGTGCAGCACGTTCCTAGAAGTGTCAGGGAGTGTCTACTAAGTTGGTCCCTCGTCTGAAAGCTCGGGCCACTGTTCCCTTCTTGTTCCAGAGATAGTTCCCTCAACTGGTACCACCACCAACAACTATCGTAAAAGAACAGAAACGAAACACTCTCCCGAGTATTGCATTTCCCGACACACATTTATGTGTCCCCTGTCTCCTATTCTACCATCCCGTCTACCTCAGAATTTACACTCGATGAGAATTAATCCCTCGAGAAAAAATTTCTTTACATTTAAATTGAATAGTTTTATAGTTATTTTACATTTAAATGAAAAGGTTAATAGTGCAGATAGAATATGTTTACATTTACATCTCCACTGTTTGAAAAGTGTTCACAATATAAATTGAATATGTTTTCATTTATATTTACACTTGATTGAAAAGTTTGAAACTTTCGTTAATTTTAAAGCGAACATGTCTACATAGACATTGAAACTTGTTAGAAACAGTAAACATTATAATTAGAATGTACATTATTTCTTTCATCTTTCCCTCCCTGCTCCATATGGAACCTGGGTGGCGAGAGGTTTTATTTGGCTCTTGGATCAGTATAGTACTGACAATTACAGAAATAGAATTTCTGCAGAAAATGGTGAAGTCCCAGTGTCTGAGAGGACTACTGGTATCACAAATTAGTTACGGCTGTGAATGATCGGGTCTCGAAACAATAGTAGAGAGGAGACCGACATAAAGCGCCACCTCCGCTGTGTAACTAACTGTGATATTAAAAAACCAAGGAAACAGATTTTTACTTAACAATGATAAAATTGACAAGTCGTTCAAAATACAATTTCCCTAGTATTTATTTAGTATATACACTATCTACTCTTGTGCTGAAAGGTGAATGTTGAAAAAAATGGAATGTAATGGATTTGTAAGTTTACATATGATTTACAAATATTTATTTTTATATAAATATATAAAAATATTTTACAACAAGTTTTCCAATTATAGGAACAAAAAAATTATATCAGCTGTGCTGTTATTTACTTATAGTACATGGATCAGCTGTGCTGTTAATTCAGGATATAACACTTATCAGCTATGCTGTTATTGTTGTCTCTTGCTATGCTAATTTACTTTCTCATCACTGACAGTTTCTATGCTCACAATGCTGACAGAAATGGTACGAATGTGTACTCATCTCTTAAAACGTTCTGTTCTCCCTAGTTTGGTTCACACAACTCCTGCTGAGGCTCGTTACTTTAGCCCACCCAAGACTGAGGGGGACTAAAGATGTAGCTTCTGTACAATCTCTATGCTCCTGCGAAGTTCCAGGCAGCGGGATTGACTCGAACATACGACCTCAGGTTTTTAGGACACAAATAAACCTGTAACAAAGCAAAAATAGGGGCTAATTTCTGTCCTCAAGCCCACCTATTTCTAGTGTGAGTGAAATGAGCGTGTCTCAGATGTATGCATGTAGGATGAATGACAACATGGCTCAGTATGAATTAGCAATAGCGAGACAAGACAGGTGTCTACTTGCAAAGCATTCTTTCTGATAAACTAATACATGGATACATTCAATAATATAGATTCAATACATGAATACATTTAATACATGAATACATCCCATAATATAAATCAATACATGAATAAATCCAATAATATGTACACCTAGGTGTGATACAACAATGTCCTTCCCCCTATACTATACCACGCCCTCTCTGACAAGTGCTATACTAGCTGGTAACATATATCCTAACAATATTGTTATGTTCTTATGATAGGAGTATATGAGACGAGGACTGTTTGGTGATATATCAGGTGGGAGTTATAGGAGACAATAGATTGGAGTTAGATGCGACAATAGATTGAGTCCTGACAAGGACTGTTTTGGTTATATTGCAGTTGGTCTTATCTGAGACAATAGATTGAAGTTATAGACTGACAATAGATTGAGTCCTAACAAGGACTGTTATGGTTATATTTGCAGTTGGTTTTATCTGAGACAATAGATTGAAGTTATAGACTGACAATAGATTGAGTCCTAACAAGGACTGTTTTGGTATTATTTGCAGTTGGTCTGAGATAATAGATTGAAGTCGTGTGAGACAATAGATTGAGTTATAGGAGACAATAGATTGAGGTATGAGTCCTATTAGTCTTTGTCTATATCAATCATATACATTCATAGTGAACCCAAAATATATTAAATATATACAGGTGTAGGTAGTATAATGACACACAACAAATACCAACATTATGTACCTGCTGAAGGCCTATTTTCCTAAAGGTTATCGTAAATTTATATTTACCCTCCAAGATTTAAAAAAGGCCAGTTTGACTCGACTAGTGAAGTAGGTTGCAGGTCGATGCCCTCAGGTAAACTATAAATCAAGAGGTGACAGCTTCTTCCTCTTCAGTCAGTATCTCTGGCGTCAAGTTCGGGATTGCGTGGTTAGCATAAAATTCCGCCCGAATATATAGGCAGGTAAATACGTAAGGAAAGCTTTCGGTTGGTTCCTGGCGGAGCAAGTTGATTGGTTTCCTCCGGTTTCGTCTTTTGCTCATACAGCCTAATTTTATTCAGTTTTTAGCCGCCATCTTGCGTGAACTGCGTGAACAGTATAATTTATTCTGTCTCAGAGACTGGTGAACGGTGCAAGTTGATTGGTTGAAGCAAATCTGTATCTCGACATAGTGATTAACAAAGTAGTGGGTTACACTTCGTTTCACGACACCTGGGACTCTTTATGCGTTTAGTTCTCTTTAAGAAACTACCAAGAAAGCAGTCACCAGTCCATTGCAGTGGCGGTTCATGAAATAATCAATCTTTACGTTTAGGTTGCCGGACTCAATGACTTGGACATCCACTAGCGATTTTCACACATTAATATTCACATGGTAATATATACATATTAGTTCACATGTTAGTAATAAAAACTCCGCCTAGGCCGGTCCCAAGCCCGGCTGAAAAAGGAAGAGAGCGACCTGCATGGACTTCGCAAGGAGGCAGCCCCTCCACCATGCAAGGGCACAACAGGCCAATCACTTGTTGACTTTAAAACATGATTACGCGAACTACAAGAGAGAAAACCGGACTGATTCTAAAAGCGACGAACTGGAACGGTCTACGGACTACGACTTATGGAACTTGGAACACAAGAAGTATAAATGGGAAAGAAGAGGAGCTGGTGGAAGAGATGAGGAAAGCAAAACTAGAAATCCTGGCTATAACGGAAACAAAGAAAAAGGGACAAAGAGTCATGGATCTCGATGGCAACATGCTGCTCTACAGTGGTGTACCCACATCTGAAAGAGCTAAAGAGGGCGTGGGTTGCGTTGTGGCCAAAAACCAAAAAGATAGTATCAAGGGATGGAACTTTGTCTCGGTGCACATTATGGTTGTAAAACTAAAAGAAGGAGAAACCATAGTCAACCTGGTCATAATGTATGGGCCAAATGAGGATGAGAGAGCAGAGGTCCAGGAGGAATTCTTCGAGCTGCTTCAAAGGACAGTGGAGGACTGCCTAAATGAAATTATCATGCTCGGAGATTTCAAAGCCAGAGTTGGAAATGACAATGCTAGATGGGCTGAATTTATCGGAAGATATGGAGAAGATACTCTCAATGACAATGGAAAGCGACTCCTTAGATTCTGCAGTGAGCAGAATCTGATCATTACAAACACAAAGTTAGCCCATAAGCGCATACATGCATACACTAGATGTGAAACAACAAAGAATGAGAGGTCAGTGATCGACTATGCCATTGTTAGCAGGAGCTCATTCAAATATGTCCGGGATGCTAGAGTCTGGAGGGAGCCAGAGATTGGAAGTGATCACTACCTGGTTACGTGGATCCGCGCTAGCGAAGTGGTTACAACACCGCTCTGGCGACCGGGTGATTCAGGATCAAACCCGGGCGACGGCATTTGAGGATTTTTCGTCGACCGGGATTCGGACTGGATTAACTCGAGACCTGGCGAAAACATTTGAAGGAGTGTTGTCGACCAGAGACTGGCGGCTCCTGAGCCGACCCAGCTCTAATGGGTACCTCCGAAAACGGCGAGTATCTGCCTGAATGGCGAGGTACACTTGTCTCTGTACAAGAAAATAGGATACTCACGTAAAAATCAATGTCAGGTTAGACATTAATAATAACCTGAGATTTCGCCTCGAGTTATTAGCGGGCGTACGAAAAAAAAAACTACCTGCTTACAATCAAAAGAACAACTGAAAGAGTTGCTCAGCCTAGGAACTGCCCAACATCACGCAAGAAACCAAGTAAACAAAAGGGAGAAATGAGCATTAAGACCTACAAGCTGAGAGAGCCAGAAATTAAGACCATATATCAGGGGCTTATTGCTACAGCGGTGAGAAACACAGAAGAACAACCCGAAGACTTGGAAACCCTGTGGCTTAAATTCAAGGACATCATAAAGACAGCTGCTGAAGAAGCATGTGGTGAAGTTCGACTTGGGAACAAGAGAAAGAGGACACATTGGTGGACAGAGGAAGTCAAAGAGAAAATAAGAAAGAAGAAAATCGCATGGAAACAATACTTAGGAGCTAAAAACACAGCAGGACAAATAGAGAAATATAGAGAATGTGTGATACTCAGAACAGAAGCAAAGAACAAGGTGCTAGCAGCAAAACAGAAGTCCTGGGCAGAGTTTGGAGAAAAGCTAGAAAAAGATGCGCAAGAAAACCAGAAATTGTTCTATAAGACCGTAAAGAACACGAGGAAGGAAAAACAATGCCCTCTCAAATTTATAAAGGACAAGCAAGGCAAATTGCTTACTGCCCCGAAGGAAGTAATGGAAAGATGGAAAGAATATTTCTCAGAACTCCTTGATAGTGAGCAAGGTCAAGCATCAGAAATGATAACCACTAGCACAGAAGAGGAAACCAATGGTGATGAAGATGACATAAAGATGGACGAACTGAAGGCAGCACTGGAGAAAATCAAGATGGGCAAAGCAGCAGAGCATGATGGTATAACACCAGAAATGGTTAAGTACATGGGAGCATCAGGCGACCTATTACTCTTAAGGGTCCTACAGGCAGCGTGGTGCAACCAGACCATACCAAAGGATTGGGAGATTGCCATCATAACACCAATTTTCAAAAAGGATGACAATCGACAACGTGGAAACCATAGAGGCATATCCCTTCTCAGTGCCCCTGGTAAAATCTACTATAGAATCCTAGAGCAGAGACTCCGACGCCTAGCTGAGCCACAATTGGATGAGATCCAGTGCGGATTCCGAGCTAACCGAAGTACTCAAGACCTAATCTTCACACTCAGACAGCTGAGTGAAAAGGCCCTTGAGTATAAGAGTGAAATTCATCTTTGCTTCATAGATCTGGAAAAGGCGTTTGACAGTGTCCTCTGGGGCAAAATTTGGGACTGTTTGGCAAGGAAGAACATTCCAGCACCTCTGATTCATGCTATACAGAGCTTCTACAAGTCTTGCAGAAATTATGTGAGGACAGCAAACCATAAGTCAGGAGAGTTCAGGACCACCACTGGTGTAAAACAAGGTGATATCCTGTCACCTTATCTTTTCATACTCCTTATGGACGATTTTATCAATGCATGTAAGGAGAGAACAAGAAAGTATTCAGTGGGGTACTGGAAGATGAGACAGGTATGCATTTCAGAGCTGGAATTTGCTGATGATGTTGCCCTGATTGCTAAATCAGAGGCACATCTCCAATCCAATCTGCAAGTCTGGAAGGAAGAGCTGGAGAAGAGAAGGATGGTCATAAGCAGCTCTAAAACAAAATCCATGGTGATATCACGAGAAGAAAGAAGATTAAGCTCGGAGAACAGGTCCTGGAGCAGGTCGACCACTTTAAATATCTCGGAGCTATTATAGACCGAAAGGGGGGCATCAAAGAAGAGTTGGCCATTCGAAAAGCAGCATCTGGGAGTCTTTTTCAAGCCATAAATCGAGGATTCCTTAGCATGAGAGTGTGGTTGGTAAGAAAACGAAGATGGTGTCGTGGAATATTCTAATCCACATATATAAATTATCAGGTAAATATAAAGCCTAACAAATACATTTAATAAAGAAAAGAGCAATGGTAAAAGAACAGTGCTGTCACAATGACTGTACTCGAAATCCCCTTGTTTTCTACTTCGTCGGCAAATTGTAACGCTTTCACGTTGATAGTAAAAGCCTACTGTGTCGCTGCACGCTTTCTTCAATGAAACGTGTACTGTATTTCTTGGAAAAACCTTGAGATACGCAAGCTGATCAATGACCTAAATTTAATATTTCATTCATTCCATTTTATACACGGCGTAACTAAAAGACAGATAAAGCAGGAGAGAGAGAGAGGGGCGAATGAAGGCAGGAAGCATGCAATACTAAACACGCGTCGCGCGATATACAATTGCTGCCATCACGCGTGTAAGGCCACATGCACTAACTTTATTTCAAATCGACAGTGATAAAAACCCTACCCATACCAGAGTTAGGTTTTAAAATTCTGAAAAACGCTTATTGGGAATTATGACAATATACTGGTTTACGTTTGAAAACATGACAGACCGCACGACTATCCTAGAAGAAAATGCATATTGGCTCCATTAAATTTGTATATTTGGGTTCCTTAGGGTTTGCTGACAAAGAATATGTAAAACGTTACGCAAATAGTCTAGGAATTACCAAATTATAACCAAAATAAAATAGTGGGGGTGCCTGACAGCATGAAATCATTTCTGCTCATAAAATTTTTTTATAACGTGTTTGAAAAAACATTACGTTACAGAAATAGCCTACCATGTTAACTCCTATTTGATTGGAGCGCCACAAATGTAAGACTAAACACGATTGGTCAGGCTATAAATACTATCTTGTGTTGTCAGGGGAAACGTGAAAAGGAGTATTTTTTTTTAAAAGATGTGTAGACATGGTTTGATTGGGTAGAGCTGCGAATATACTCAATTCAGAGCGTCTGTTCATTGCCACATCTTGTAATAAACCTACTAAGAAGCAGTGCGTTGAGCACCAGTGTATATTTTTTATAAAATAAAGCCTGGGACATCGGCAGATCGGAGTTGTGCTATATTCACTGCCAGTCAACGGAACTGTTTATTATTTCCATAAATTGTGGGACCGTGGTCTTAAAGTTATTGAGCAGCACCTGGTCAGAGCTTTGCTGAAGCCAGAGGTGGACAGCATACTCCTTGGTCCATATAGCAACCAGTGGGGTGGCTCCAGAACTCATTAAAATAATCGAGCAGAGGAGTCTTGTACTGCAGTCATCACGAAAGATAAGAGAGTGTGGCCATGGAGCTCAACATTATGTACCCCCCATCTTAAAATGACATTGTAAACTAAAATTAAGAGGGGAATTTAATTGTTTTAATGCCAGGAACTGAGAACATCTCCAATACTAGTTCCAACAAAGACAAACTATTGAAGTCATGATGACAAATACCAACAGAGCTTGAACAAAACAAAACCAGTATTACCTCATATTACCACTACACAACTGACACACATAGGATACTATTAATAATATATGTCACTACAAGAATCATATTAATAAATTCTGTACATATAACTTGTAATTAAAATTGATTGTGATTCCTGGTTCCCTTTGTATTTGAATCAGGACACATATACATTCATGACAGCACTGAATACATATTGTTATTTGAAAAGTTATCAGTGACTCCTTTAAGATATCCTCGTAGAGTGTTTTATGTATGTGAGTGTCACAGTGTTGTCAAGTGTGGTGGAATAAAGTAAATTGTTTATCTGTCTGTTGTTGTTATGACTTACACTTCATCATACACATACCCTAGACATATAACGTAGTCATCACACTATTCCAGAATAATTCTGACTGAGGTATACATATGTGGCAGCAAGTAAGGTTATCTATAATACACTACTCTTATTAGATATAGATACCTTCACAGCTGATCTCAGTCAGTACACTAAGTCCCCTATAAATATTTATAACATCCCACTTTACCACATATATTGGGGTCTCGCTCTCGGGATTTTGAATCTTTCCCTATTAAAAATATTGGGGGTAATTCACTTCAGGGAATAATAAGAATTAAAAGGTATCCTTGGGTGAAAATAAATAAGGTTGAGCTCACAGTGCCTGTGTTGTCCGGAGTTAATTAGTCATAGATAAAATTGTTTAGTTAAATATTTTAGACATTTATCTGTTAGACAATGGCCGACCTGGCAAAATTTCGATCTGCTGCTGTACAGACTGCGAAAGAGTTAGGAATGGTCGGGCAAATTATGATTTCTAATGTCACTGCGGAATGTGACAAATATATTGAACGGGAAGAAAGAAGATTAGAAAAAGAGGCCGAAAGAACATTAGAGGCTGAAAAGGAAATGAAGAGGTTGCAGATTGAGGCTGAGGCTAAGAGGTTGCAGATTGAGGCTGACAAAGAGGCTAAAGCATTGGAAGCCGAGGAAAGAAGACAGGCTGCAGAAAGAGAAGAGAAGAAATTAGCTGCAGAAAGAGAAGAGAAGAGATTAGCTGCAGAGAGGGAAGCAGAAAAGGAGGAGAAGAGATTACAAAGGGAACATGAGTTACGACTAAGGGAGTTTGAGTTTCAAGGCCATGCTCCTGAAAATGGTGCCAGTCCCTTTGCCTCTGATGCCACTGCTAGCCAGGGAGCCTCAACCTCAGCTATGAATTTTCATTTAGATCATTTTGTTGAGAAAGACGATGATATAGAGAGCTATCTAAATAGGTATGAACTATTAGCTACCACATATGGGTTAGAGAGAGAAAGGTGGAGCTTAAAGTTATCTCAAGGACTTCGTGGGGCAGCTTATGAAGTTTTTGCAAAAATGAGCAGAAGTGATCAGGAAAATTATGACATGCTAAAGCAGGCTCTTTTGTTAAGATATGAAAAGAATGCAGAATTTTATAGGAAAAAATTTAGGAATGCTAAACTACTGTCAGGTGAAACCTATCACCAGTTCTCTGCACGAATAGAGACATACTTGGAGAAATGGACTTCTCTGGGGAAAAACCCAAGATCTTAAGGAAATGGTCCTTATAGAGCAATTAAGAGAGTCCATGGCTCCAGACCTGAGAAAGTTTCTCATGGAACAAGGTGCAGAGAGGCTGGGTGAGTTGCTAAATGTTGCTGAAAGGTATCAAGCAGCTCAAGCAGAGGTAACAGGTAATAAAAAGAAACAAGTGGATAACTTTAGGGCACCACAGAACTTTAATAAATTTGATCCTAGGGATCAAAACAAAGGTAAGCACCAGTTTGATAGGCCACGGTATGAAAATAAAAATAAAACCCCACAATTCGATGAAAGGAAATATGATGAAAGAAAATCTTTCAACCAAGGAAAAAGGTGGTGTAAGAATTGTAAGATGAACAATCATGACACTGACTATTGCAGAAGGAAACCTGTGTATATGGCCACCCTTCAGGTCAGGTCGACCTCAAGACAGGAGGAGGATATTATGTTGGATACCACTCCAGAAGAGATGAGGAAGGCACAGGCTGGGGATAAAACACTCAAGCCTTGTTTCAGAAAATTGTCAACTTGTCATACAACTCCAGGCAAGGGAGATTTTTACATGAAAAACAAGTTGATGTATAGGAAGACTGGAGCTAGATCCAAAGGTCAGGGACAGCTGGTACTTCCTAAAAGATATAGGGCAGACTTAATAAGGAGCCTACATGTGAAACCAGATGGGGACCATGAGAAGATAGGTACCATCATTCAAAAGGTGGCTCACAATTATTATTGGCCCAAAGCAAGATGGGACATTGAGAATTTTGTAGAAAGGTGTAGCATAGCACATGAGGGAACACCCACAAGTGGGAACATTGATTAGGACCTGGACACGCCACGGGGCAAAATTAGGCCTGATAATAAAAAGAAAAATAGATTTGATAAAGTGGACCAAATGGAATGGGAAGCCCCTTTTCACGGACAAGCTTCACTTAACTGTTTTACAATGGCCACTATGCGGAGAGTGCAAAAAGATGTCTTACCCCAGGATAAGCCGAAAATCCCTCAATCGGACTTAAACAAACTGGAGGAAGAGGATGTAGAGAGGAAATCTCTCATCAAGAATTTTAAGTGGGGAGAAAGCCCCAAAAGAAAAATTGGTAGCGGTCGTTTTATGCATGATAATTCTGGGAAGAAAAATCATCACTATAGAGCTTCGAGTGGAAGAGACCATACCGGTGCATGGACAAATAGGTCCACAAAATTAAAGGTCCATATGTAGCTTTGTTAAGAACGTGGACTGATGAAAAGGCAGAGGAAAACATTACATCTTCATACCAATATGTGAATGAGCTGACCACTCGTTTTAAAACTGGCTGGAAACTTGCCAATGAAAATTTGAAACAAGCCAGGAAGAAACATGCTGCCTATTATAACAGGAAGGCGAAAGACAGAGATTTGGCTGTGGGAGAGAAGGTACTGCTTCTTCTCCCCGGGAGTCAGAATAAGTTACAGATTGGATGGCAAGGTCCATATACAGTTTTAGAGAAGGTGTCTAGAACAAATTATAAGATAAATAAGAAGGGGAAAGAAAAAATCTATCATGTGAATCTCCTGAAGAAATATTTGGAAAGAGAACATCAGGAAGAGACACACTTGTTGACCTTGTCCATCGCCATGGAGGTGAAAAAGGAACCACTTTCATCATTTGAATATCCATTACACCCCTGTGAGACAGCAGCACAGGTGAAAATCAGTACACATTTAACGAAAACTCAGAAAGAGAGAGTGCAACAGGTTCTAAATAATCATGCAGAGGTGTTAACAGACCGACCAGGGCATACAAACCTATTGGAATATGATATGAAACTGATAGATCCCACACCTGTCTGTATGAAACCATATTCGATTCCGTTTGCTAAGGAGAAAGCTTTGAAGGAAGAGATAGACTATCTGTTGAAGGAAGGAATTATTTCGCACAGTGAATCTTCGTATAGTTCCGGTGTTGTACTCTTAAGGAAGCCCTCTGGAGAACATAGACTCTGTATAGATTACAGGAGACTGAATGCTATTACAGAAGGACAGGTGGATCCATTGCCGGATACAAATCAGTTGTTTGCCAGACTAAATAAAGCTAAATATTTCTCAAAAGTGGATCTGAGTAAAGGATACTATCAGATTCCAGTAAAGCCTGAGGTTAGACCATACCTAGCTTTTAGTACCTCAGAAGGACACTATGAGTTTAATAGATTGCCATTTGGATTGAAGAATGCGCCTAGTGTCTTCTCTAGAATGATGAGAAAATTATTGGACCCTCTGAATAATCCATATATAACAAATTTCATGGATGATATCCTTATAGGAACAGAAACATTTGAGGAACACATTGACTCTCTGAATATGCTGTTTAATCGACTTAGGGAAGCAAATTTAACAGCCCGACCAACCAAATGTTGCGTTGGATGTAAAGAATTGGAATTTTTGGGACACACAGTTTATCAGGGAAACATGACCCCTGACCCAAAGAATTTAGAGAAACTACAGAAAGCCCCGAGACCACAAACCAAGAAGGACGCGAGATCCTTTGTCTCATTATGTGGTTTCTACCAGAAGTATATCAAAAACTTTAATTCCATATGTGCACCGTTAACTGATTTGACACGTAAAGGACATCCAGATCGCATTACATGGACACCACAATGTGAAATGGCTTACCAGGAATTGAAGGAAAAGCTCACAAGCAAACCTATTTTGAAATTACCTGACTTAAGTCAAGAATTCATAGTAAGGACGGATGTCAGTAATATTGGGTTAGGTGCAACTCTACTACAGAAATCAGATGCATTGGATGGGGAATTAAGCCCAGTGGCATATGCTAGCAGAAAGTTGAATAAAGCTGAAATCAACTACTCAACTAGCGAAAAAGAATGTCTTGCAGTAATATGGGCAATAAAGAAATTCAATATTTATCTGTATGGGAAGGCATTTAAGTTGCAAACGGATCACAAACCTTTATCGTTTCTAGCACAGGCTAGGCATGAGAACTCTAGGTTACTCCGATGGTCCTTACTTTTGGCTCCATATAATTTTAGCATTGAGTATATATCTGGAAAAACAAATTTGGGAGCGGATTTTTTAAGCCGCCATCCGTGTGATGAGAATCACCGTAAACCCCAGAAATAATAATAAATTTCTCTATGTGTATATAGAATAAAGGACTGACATATAATGTCTGTTTTAAGAGGGGAGATGTCGTGGAATATTCTAATCCACATATATAAATTATCAGGTAAATATAAAGCCTAACAAATACAATTAATAAAGAAAAGAGCAATGGTAAAAGAACAGTGCTGTCACAATGACTGTACTCGAAATCCCCTTGTTTTCTACTTCGTCGGCAAATTGTAACGCTTTCACGTTGATAGTAAAAGCCTACTGTGTCGCTGCACGCTTTCTTCAATGAAACGTGTACTGTATTTCTTGGAAAAACCTTGAGATACGCAAGCTGGTCACTGACCTAAATTTAATATTTCATTCATTCCATTTTATACACGGTGTAACTAAAAGACAGATAAAGCAGGAGAGAGAGAGGGGCGAATGAAGGCAGGAAGCATGCAATACTAAACACGCGTCGCGCGATATACAATTGCTGCCATCACGCGTGTAAGGCCACATGCACTAACTTTATTTCAAATCGACAGTGATAAAAACCCTACCCATACCAGAGTTAGGTTTTAAAATTCTGAAAAACGCTTATTGGGAATTATGACAATATACTGGTTTACGTTTGAAAACATGACAGACCGCACGACTATCCTAGAAGAAAATGCATATTGGCTCCATTAAATTTGTATATTTGGGTTCCTTAGGGTTTGCTGACAAAGAATATGTAAAACGTTACGCAAATAGTCTAGGAATTACCAAATTATAACCAAAATAAAATAGTGGGGGTGCCTGACAGCATGAAATCATTTCTGCTCATAAAATTTTTTTATAACGTGTTTGAAAAAAACATTACGTTACAGAAATAGCCTACCATGTTAACTCCTATTTGATTGGAGCGCCACAAATGTAAGACTAAACACGATTGGTCAGGCTATAAATACTATCTTGTGTTGTCAGGGGAAACGTGAAAAGGAGTATTTTTTTTTTGAAAAGATGTGTAGACATGGTTTGATTGGGTAGAGCTGCGAATATACTCAATTCAGAGCGTCTGTTCATTGCCACATCTTGTAATAAACCTACTAAGAAGCAGTGCGTTGAGCACCAGTGTATATTTTTTTATAAAATAAAGCCTGGGACATCGGCAGATCGGAGTTGTGCTATATTCATTGCCAGTCAACGAAACTGTTTATTATTTCCATAAATTGTGGGACCGTGGTCTTAAAGTTATTGAGCAGCACCTGGTCAGAGCTTTGCTGAAGCCAGAGGTGGACAGCATACTCCTTGGTCCATATAGCAACCAGTGGGGTGGCTCCAGAACTCATTAAAGTAATCGAGCAGAGGAGTCTTGTACTGCAGTCATCACGAAAGATAAGAGAGTGTGGCCATGGAGCTCAACATTATGTACCCCCCATCTTAAAATGACATTGTAAACTAAAATTAAGAGGGGAATTTAATTGTTTTAATGCCAGGAACTGAGAACATCTCCAATACTAGTTCCAACAAAGACAAACTATTGAAGTCATGATGACAAATACCAACAGAGCTTGAACAAAACAAAACCAGTATTACCTCATATTACCACTACACAACTGACACACATAGGATACTATTAATAATATATGTCACTACAAGAATCATATTAATAAATTCTGTACATATAACTTGTAATTAAAATTGATTGTGATTCCTGGTTCCCTTTGTATTTGAATCAGGACACATATACATTCATGACAGCACTGAATACATATTGTTATTTGAAAAGTTATCAGTGACTCCTTTAAGATATCCTCGTAGAGTGTTTTATGTATGTGAGTGTCACAGTGTTGTCAAGTGTGGTGGAATAAAGTAAATTGTTTATCTGTCTGTTGTTGTTATGACTTACACTTCATCATACACATACCCTAGACATATAACGTAGTCATCACACTATTCCAGAATAATTCTGACTGAGGTATACATATGTGGCAGCAAGTAAGGTTATCTATAATACACTACTCTTATTAGATATAGATACCTTCACAGCTGATCTCAGTCAGTACACTAAGTCCCCTATAAATATTTATAACATCCCACTTTACCACAGATGGCTGTGTACCACTCCACCTATGTCCCAGTCTTGACATATGGATGCGAGTCATGGGCAATGACTGCAACCCCAAAAGCCAGATCCAAACCTCAGAAATGAGGTATCTGAGGAAGGTGGTTGAAGTAACAAGAAGAGACGTGGTCCGCAACCAGACGATACGTCAAGGCCTAAAATCCCACCCCTGCAGACCTACGTAGAACAGTCCCAACTAAGATGGTTTGGCCATGTCTGCAGAATGGGAGAAGATCGGCTACCACTACAAGCATGGGAAACAAAGAGCCTGGTATCTAGACCCCCAGGACGACCCAGAGTCCGCTGGGAGGACAACATTAGACAATCTTTGAAGGACCGAGGACTAGAATGAAACCAGGCCAGGAATGAAGACAGCCGATAGGATAGTCTAGCACTCCCTCTTCCAAACCTCTACACCTCACGGTAGAAGGGGAACGACTAAGTAAGTAAGTAAGTAAGTTAGTTATCAAAAATGTATATAGAATGTAAAATGATAACTTACGCCAATCCCGACTCACAGACGTTTTGCTCAGATGAATAAAGTTAAGGCACTTGAATCGGCCTCGTACACGTGTACTTGGGGTCGTTAATTTAATAAGATAAATCCCTCTATGACTCAATGTGTTCAGTTTCCCCAGTCCCGGTTTCCTTGTTAAAATGATAGAGATTTCCTGGACTGCATGTCCGTCAAGATTCTCCAAGAAAAGGTCCGGCCTGATTGTCGTAGATTTTAGATAGGAGAATTAAGACTTGGTTTGGTCCCTTCTGAATAGATTAGAATAGGTGATAGACACAGTGAGAGTTAGTAAAATAATAGATTCCACGAGTGAGATGATAGAATGTGATATAGAGGCTGTCTCTGAAAGCGAAAAACAATTCCTCTCTCTCTCACTTATCTTCTACGACAGCTTTTACAGCGTCAGACAGTCTAAACACACACACACACACACACATATATATATATATATATATATATATATATATATATATATATATATATATATATATATTACCTATATTTCTATCTACTCACGGGCACGCACATACACGTGACGACAGTTAAACACACAGACGTGGGAAATCTATAACAATGAATATATATATATATATATATATATATATATATATATATATATATATATATATATATATATATATATATATATATATATATATATATATATATATTAGAACGAGCTGATCAACACGCTGATTAATTCCAAGGGAAATTTTAATTATCATTTAAAATTTCTTCACAACACCTAGAATTTACATCAAAAACATATACAAATAGTCATAAAATTCAAGAAAATGCTACTAGGATGATAGCCCCGTTATGATCTTAACTCTAGGTTTAGCCCACAGCCCCGTTATGAGACAGATGATGGCCCAAAGAGTCATAAATACATATAATTAGGGTCTAATATTGTCCTTCAAAAGGAACAATTTAATCAAGCAGCCAATCTTCCGTAAGGAGATTATAAGGTGGATGAATCAATAGTTATCAAAAAAAAAAAAACTCACTCAGTCCACTTTCACTCGGTTCTTTCATCAGGGTACCCTGGCACACGTGCTTACCTAAAAAACTTGATGTTGTTCACAGTCTGGCGCAACCTTAGGACACTTCTCTATACAGTGAATCTGTATTCTTTGGATAAAGCGAATCCCAGCTCTACAATTACAGGTTTCTTCCACTGTTTTTCGGGGAGCATTCACTTCACCAGTTATGTTTTTAGATTACTGTTCATGTCACTTAGATCAGTTAGGGTAAGCAAGTTTGAACGGGCACACAGAGTCAAAACACGAGGGTTTCCTTCATTTGGAAAAAGCTGACCAGTGGACAACTTCTTTTAACAGATAGTCTTGGTTCACTATACACTCTTTCAATACTTGTCGGGAATATTAATGTTATTTCTTGTAATTATTCTCGCCGCCAGGCAGCATGTATATTTGAGTTTATTTTGAAGAAATAAAGTCCGGCTCAAAGGCCCCGTATAAACCATTAGTGGGATTGGTATTACTGTCTATCTCTGATGGCACATGCACTGTCAGACCAGTGTTACTTGAAACAACCCACGTGGTTAAAGATAGGAAATGTCTATTCTTCTCACAAGTATGTCTCTTTACTACTAAACGCCGGCAAGTTCTGGGTCACCCCAGTATTCACTACATAAAATGGAAAAAGCACATATAAAATAATTATACATACTATGTATAAGAGCATAACTTATATTTTAAACTGCAAGCGTAGAGCTTATCATTTAACACTTCCCGTGAAATAAGTTATAAAATCAATCATCATGAATTTGAAATACGTATAAATATATTTCGTCAACACTCATGAGACATCTAGCAGTTATAAGTTTGTTTAGAAAATATATCTCGACTGAGTAGTTTGCAGTTAAATTGAATTCATTATGGCTACATGTTTGTTAAGCTAGAAATAGAATTTATTCTGCTTTCCACTGTAACTCGTCGACTAAAGAATATAACAAACTATTAAAATAATCACTCTGCACACAGAACTAGTTTAGAATGAAATAGGCGATTAAACACTTTATCACTTCACAAAATACTAGATATACTAGATATAACATTTTACCTCACACAGAACTACGTATCACAACGAAACTGAGAGACATCACTTATAAGTTTAAGTGTTCTAGAACGAAGTGACCACGTCTACTGTAAAATGGAGAATGAGTGAAGTTAGTTTCAAACTCGGGCCAATATCTTAAAATTAGACAAAAGCCCCAACTTCTTTCGCAAACGAAATAATCTCCCCTTTTATGTGTAAAAAACCTTACGTCAGCTTAACGCGAGTCGTAACTGCCATCAGTGACCGAGAGTACGCGTGTGAGTTTCAAATCTCAGACAGCCCGTCTGCAGTGCGAAGCGATTTTTCACGCTACGCCGGGCTATTCTGACGAAAAATTCTCCTGCGTTGCTGCAAAATGTAGACAATCCGTCTGCCTGCCATGTCCGACGGAGCGAATTCTCACACCCCAGGCCCAGAAATCTGGTCGGGCAGCGCTCTGACCGGGGAAACTGCAGACGAATGTCTGGCGAGAACCGTATGTTCACAGCTATCGTTCGACCCGCAGAGACTGACGTCTACGTAATACCATCACTAGTGCGATTCTCAGTTTTGAGAAAAGAAACAACGTTAAGGATGGGGAAGAAAATATATATCTCGCAAACGAATGGATGCGAAAAAAATACAGGAAAATGTAAAGAAATACAGAGGATACGGGTGAAAGAATAGGAAGAGGATAATAGGCAATTTAATGATCATAACCTATGTGACAGAACGTCCCCCTTTAAGATATGGAAGCACTCCATGTCTACGTTATGGATTTAAATTTCCTATAACCGTAGCTTCGGGGTGTCTGTCTTCTTCCCTCTCATGTTCCCCCCTCCATCTCTGTCCAATTCCTACTCAATTCTACTCCCAAAGTTTCCTTCCTCTGGAATGTCTCCCATGCGCGCTTGAAAGAGCGTCGCAGCTTCTGACATTTTTCAAAGATTTCCTGTGATTGCAGTGGAGTTTCCCTGCCACTATCGTCATCTTCGTCAGTTTTGGCGATCGTCAGGAGATGGTCGGAGATTGGCACTGGTTTTTTGAAGTATCTCTTTAAGAGATTTAAATGGAAAACCTTCTCCTTTCCTTGAATAGAGATCTGGTAGTTAGCCTTAGAAATCTTTTTCAGGGCGGTAAACGGCCCTTGCCATCCGATCCTCAGTTGGTTGTTTCTGGTAGGGAGTAACACCAAAACTTTCTCTCCTGCTTCCAATTCTCTCTCTTTCGCGACTTTCCTGTATCGGTTAGCGTGCTTTGTGCGAGCTCGCTTAAAGTTAGTCGTTGCTAGGTCCCATCCTAGTTTCAACCTTCTTTTTAAATCCGACACATATTTACTTGCTGAGACAACTGTCGCATCAGCCTTCTGGTCAGTCAGCGACCAAAGTAAGGCTTCAAGCGGGCCCTTAATGGGTCTGCCGAATAAAAGCGTAGCTGGCGGAAATCCTGTGGAAGTATGAGGAGATTCTCTGTAGCCAAATAAAGCTGCAGGAATACAAAGATCCCAATCTTCAGGTTTCACTTGCGCCAGTTTACTTAGCATCATGTTGAGGTTTCCATTAGCACGTTCCACGAACTCATTTCCGGCCGGAGTATGAATTTTAGTGTGGATGTGTTTGGTCCTCAAGATCTTAACGATCTCATCCATCAACAGGTTTCGGTATGGAGATCCGTTATCCGTCAACACTTGCTGAGGGAATCCCAACCGAGTGAAAATCTGCACGAGGGCTTCTGCGACATGCTTGGCATCTGCGCATGTTAGCGGGATAGCTTCTGCCCATAAAGTGCATGTATCGACTAAGGTCAGGATGAACCTGTTCCTTCTTTTAGTCCTTTCGAAAGGCCCTAAAATGTCGATCACAACCCGTTCGAATGGTGTTCCTACTATTGGCATTTCACCCATGTGGACTGAGGGCGTCAGTTGCTTGGGTGGTACCCGTTGGCACTGGGCACAGGATTTGACATATCTGATAATATCAGTATTTACTCCTGGCCACCAATAATGAGTGGTTATCCGTTGGTTTGTGGCGTTCTGTCCCATATGTCCGCTAAAGGGAAGAGAGTGCCCCATTTCTAGGATTTGGCTTCTGTACTGTTTCGGTACTAGGAGCTGGTTGTAACCTTGGTCAGGCTTGCCCGTTCTGCGATAAAGTACGCCATCCTTAGAAAAAATGTCCACGTGCTGTCTGGGTTCCTTAGCCATGGGCAGTTTCCTAAAGCAGGGTGCCAAAGTGGGGTCCTTGTATTGCGCTTCTTTAAGTTCCATGGGTAACAAATTAGGCGCATTCTCCCGTTCTTTCTTAAATTGCCCTCTTGTAGTTACTGCTGCCACAATCGGCTCTTCCGGTTTGCAAATACACACGTATCTCCCGCCAAGTATGACTGGGTAGATGGGGTCATCCATAACAGCTGCTTTGATCACGCCTCTGACAAAATCAGAGTGTATCTCCACCAATGCGATGGGAAGCGCTGTAGGTGCGTCACTCTTACGAACTCCACAAAGTTGGACGGTCTCTGCTGTCTCTTGACCGGGTTTGACCAGGTTTCTGGCAACAATGCAATCATAAGAAAGCCCCGTGTCAAATAAACAAAGACTTTGAGAACCGATCAAAATAACAGTACCTCGCGTTGAGGGTCTATCCCCAACAGGTTGGGAATCACTGTCAATAATTCCAACTTGCGAGACTGTCAATAAGCATCCGATGCGTTTAGGCTCGGTGTGCTCGGTCTGATCATATGTCCCGTGCTCAGGGGTTCTCCCTTTGCCACCTTGACCTTTCTGGCCACGCTGCGATGAAGGCCGGTCGTGTTGATCAGACTGTTTGGGGTGGTTGGGGTACTTGTTCTTGTAGAACTTGGATTTTTCAGGAGGGGGGGTTTTGAGGTCCAGTTTCTCTGTGATTATTCTGATTAGAAGCCTGAGAAGGTTGATCTAGATTATTTTTTCGAAAATGCTCCTCTGTCGGTTTCCGTTTTGTGGCCGGTAGTTCAGCCAGCGCATTTTGATAACGCTCAGACTTCTCTAAGATGTTTTCAAGTTTTTCTGCCCCCTGCTCAGCTAGAAATCTCCGGGTATCTGCAGACAATGTGTTCTTTATTTGTTCTGTTAAAACAAATTCCTTAAGACCTTCATAGGTAGAGGGGAGCTGCGAGAACTCTAGGCACTTTGTCAGATAACCCTTCAAACGAGACGAGAACTGCTGAAAAGTTTCAGAATTCTCTTTCCGGCTGTTGCGAAACAGTTGCAAAAATTTGCGAGCGTTCTTTCAAAACGCTCCAGTAACGCTTTCTTCAACACATCATAGTTGTCTTGTTGGCTGCTTTCCAGTGTGGCGTAAACATCATACGCACTGCTTTTCAGCGCCTGAGAAAGCTTCATGTTCCAACGCGACCTCTCTAAACCGTACAGAGTTGCAATTTTCTCAAATTTTTCTAACCATGTGTCAATCTTCTCATTAGGACAAGGGAAAGATTCTAAAGCGAAAGACATAGCAGTGAGATGAGTAGATTGAGTGTTAGAAGGATCAGTTAAGGAGGAATGAGGAGAAGACTCTCCATTGCTGGAGGTAGAGGCAGCGCCACGACTTTGGAATTCTAGAGTTTTAAGTGCCAACTCGTGCTGCCTGTCTTCTCTTTCCTTCTCATGCTGTCTCTCCTTCTCTTTCTCTCTTTCCTCATGCTGTCTCTCTTTCTCTTTCTCTCTTTCCTCATGCTGTCTCTCCTTCTCTCTTTCGTTCACCCTGCGGATTTCCATTTCCTCCTCAATCCTCTTCTGCTGTAGTAGACGGTCTTCCGCTTCTTTCCTCCTAGCTTCTTCTTCTTTCCTCTCCGCGTCATATCTCTCGAGTTCGTCTCTGACAAACGCTTTCGCTTCCTCTCCTTCCAGTCCCTCCTCTCTCGCTTCGTCTCTGAGGAGTTGTCTAAGCTTTGCCCTCTCGGTCATATTAAGTCAGTGACTGAGACTAGTGGAGAAAGAAAATTGAAAAAAAGGATACACTGGTTCCTACCACTTAAGAGAAAAAAATACCAAAAATCAAAAGATGATATACTTAACCCTGGGATAACTCCTCCAAAAAATAAAATCTAACTATCGCTGCTATTATCGGCAATAAAGCACCTAATGCAAACACGACTACGCCAACTAAATTGTAGTTAACATTAATCCCTGAAAAAAAAGTTGCTACAGTGGAAAAAATCCCTTAATTTTAAAATACAATGAAGTCAGATTATAGCAAAAAATTAAAGAAAAAAGTTGGTTTGGCCCAAAAAAAATAATCCCTTAATTTTTAAAAAAATCCACTATAAAAAGAAACACGTTCGCTCTTCGCCCCTGAAGTCAAATCGGGTAAGGGAGGCAATTAATCTGGACGAAAGAGTCCGAAACGCACTCCTTAACTTAGTTCAAACACCGTTCTGCCTCAGTACCCAGTGAATGTAATACACTCACCACTTTACCAGCGTTTAGTATTACAAATTCAACAATTAACATATATTCTGACAAAATCCACCTGTAACTCAAATGTATATTATTCAAAATGCTGTGGAAAAAAAAACTTATCAGTTTGTGTGGTCAGCACGCCCGTAAACAGATCGTTAGTCTATGGGATAAATTATTTAAAATAACAACTCACAAGACATCAAACTCTTACTCTATTTCAGAATAAAGAATCTTAAGTACAAAATCAAGATAGACGTGTCCACATTTGTCGTACTCGTCTTAGTATTCTAAGTTCAAAAACCGGAAACGAGCCCACATTTGTCGTATCGTCTCAGGATTTTGGGTTCAATTCCCGGTAACGAGCAACCATTTGTCGTAGATGTTAGATAGGAGAATTAAGACTTGGGTTGGTCCCTTCTGAATAGATTAGAATAGGTGATAGACACAGTGAGAGTTAGTAAAATAAATAGATTCCACGAGTGAGATGATAGAATGTGATATAGAGGCTGTCTCTGAAAGCGAAAAAAAATTCTTCTCTCTCTCACCTATCTTCTACGACAGCTTTTACAGCGTCAGACAGTCTAAACACATATATATATTACCTATATTTCTATCTACTCACGGGCACGCACATACACGTGACGACAGTTAAACACACAGACGTGGGAAATCTATAACAATGAATATATATATATATATATTAGAACGAGCTGATCAACACGCTGATTAATTCCAAGGGAAATTTTAATTATCATTTAAAATTTCCTCACAACACCTAGAATTTACATCAAAACATATACAAATAGTCATAAAATTCAAGAAAATGCTACTAGGATGATAGCCCCGTTATGATCTTAACTCTAGGTTTAGCCCACAGCCCCGTTATGAGACAGATGATGGCCCAAAGAGTCATAAATACATATGATTAGGGTCTAATATTGTCCTTCAAAAGGAACACTTTAATCAAGCAGCCAATCTTCCGTAAGGAGATTATAAGGTGGATGAATCAATAGTTATAAAAAAAAACCTCACTCAGTCCACTTTCACTCGGTTCTTTCATCAGGGTACCCTGACACACGTGCTTACCAAAAAAACTTGATGTTGTTCACAGTCTGGCGCAACCTTAGGACACTTCTCTATACAGTGAATCTGTATTCTTTGGATAAAGCGAATCCCAGCTCTACAATTACAGGTTTCTTCCACTGTTTTTCGGGGAGCATTCACTTCACCAGTTATGTTTTTAGATTACTGTTCATGTCACTTAGATCAGTTAGGGTAAGCAAGTTTGAACGGGCACACAGAGTCAAAACACGAGGGTTTCCTTCATTTGGGAAAAGCTGACCAGTGGACAACTTCTTTTAACAGATAGTCTTGGTTCACTATACACTCTTTCAATACTTGTCAGGAATATTAATGTTATTTCTTGTAATTATTCTCGCCGCCAGGCAGCATGTATATTTGAGTTTATTGTGAAGAAATAAAGTCCGGCTCAAAGTCCCCGTACAAACATTTAGTCTTTAGAAAACCGTTAGTGGGATTGGTATTACTGTCTATCTCTGATGGCACATGCACTGTCAGACCAGTGTTACTTGAAACAACCCACGTGGTTAAAGATAGGAAATGTCTATTCTTCTCACAAGTATGTCTCTTTACTACTAAACGCCGGCAAGTTCTGGGTCACCCCAGTATTCACTACATAAAATGGAAAAAGCACATATAAAATAATTATACATACTATGTATAAGAGCATAACTTATATTTTAAACTGCAAGCGTAGAGCTTATCATTTAACACTTCCCGTGAAATAAGCTATATTATAAAATCAATCATCATGAATTTGAAATACGTATAAATATATTTCGTCAACACTCATGAGACATCTAGCAGTTATAAGTTTGTTTAGAAAATATATCTCGACTGAGTAGTTAGCAGTTAAATTAAATTCATTATGGCTACATGTTTGTTAAGCTATAAATAGAATTTATTCTGCTTTCCACTGTAACTCGTCGACTAAAGAATAATAATAATAATAATAATCCCTTCAGTCATAACTGACTATGGGAATGCGCCCCTGAGGTGACAGCCCTCAGCTGCTTATTTTCCTGGTGCTCCTTTCGACGTTTTCTCCTCACCTCTGCTTCTAAAGAATATAACAAAACTATTAAAATAATCACTCTGCACACAGAACTAGTTTAGAATGAAATAGGCGATTAAACACTTTATCACTTCACAAAATACTAGATATAATATGTTACCTCACACAGAACTACGTATCACAACGAAACTGAGAGACATCACTTATAAGTTTAAGTGTTCTAGAACGAAGTGACCACGTCTACTGTAAAATGGAGAATGAGTGAAGTTAGTTTCAAACTCGGGCCAATATCTTAAAATTAGACAAAAGCCCCAACTTCTTTCGCAAACGAAATAATCTCCCCTTTTACGTGTAAAAAACCTTACGTCAGCTTAACGCGAGTCGTAACTGCCATCAGTGACCGAGAGTACGCGTGTGAGTTTCAAATCTCAGACAGCCAATCTGCAGTGCGAAGCGATTTTTCACGCTACGCCGGGCTATTCTGACGAAAAATTCTCCTGCGTTGCTGCAAAATGTAGACAATCCGTCTGCCTGCCATGTCCGACGGAGCGAATTCTCACACCCCAGGCCCAGAAATCTGGTCGGGCAGCGCTCTGACCGGGGAAACTGCAGACGAATGTCTGGCGAGAACCGTATGTTCACAGCTATCGTTCGACCCGCAGAGACTGACGTCTACGTAATACCATCACTAGTGCGATTCTCAGTTTTGAGAAAAGAAACAACGTTAAGGATGGGGAAGAAAATATATATCTCGCAAACTAATGGATGCGAAAAAAATACAGGAAAATGTAAAGAAATATAGAGGATACGGGTGAAAGAATAGGAAGAGGATAATAGGCAATTTAATGATCATAACCTATGTGACACTGATAAATGTAATTCTGAATTCTAACTTCTGGCAATGTCTGGTTGTGTCGTCTTGGGAAGCGATTTCTCACAGTGAATTCAAACTGCGAAAAGGTCAGGTTATATTGCTGTCCTACCCCTGCATCTGTTTGTTATGAAACTACTCAGGGCTTCAATCATTTCAAACAGAATTGTTGGGTAGGATAATTCAAAATATTCCGACATGGAATAATTTTGCGCGTGATGCAAAGGTCACGTCTCCCATATATTGCAATCAAACATCAAATGCCTTTGTACAAACTCACAAACACATCGGCAAACTCTCTCAGCAATGTGTGTAGGATGTAACATCTTATTACTTTACAAGTCGGACAGGAAACGATTAAGTCATCCTTGGCTGTCCAAAATGTGTCACCCAGATAAGTAATCTCTTATCTGTCACGCACCCCGGCCTTTATCGGCGATTAGCAAATACGCTGGCGATTTGTAGGTCTAATCTGTAGTCTGATGTCGGCTGCACCCATGATAAGCGAACAAGGTTGTCGTTAATATTATCTGAGCCACTCCTTGCAAAGCAGGGAGAAATCGGTAACAAACAGACATGACGACTTATCCCTGAGAGGGGTGTAAGAAGGAAAATACAAAATATCTGCTACAGTGCAGAGAAAGAAAGAGGGTGCTGGTCACTGAAACACATAAATAATCAATACAACAAATGTCCAGAATACGGCCGTAGTGAACAAGGGAGCGACAAGAGAACGATCCAAAGTCATTTTGTGACATCTATATCACGTATAAATGTCTTAGAAAACTCATGAACATCAGTTGGAAAGAATTCAAGACTAATCGACAAATAAGAGAAGACTCTAGGCAGAAATATGTCTCCGACTATATAAGGAAAAGACGATGGTCATATATCGGTCATGTCCTACGAATGCAAAACAACAGAATACCACTACAGGCGCTCACTTGGGTTCCTGAGGGTAAGCGGAAAAAAGGAAGACCAAAAGAAACACTCAGAAGAACAATAATAAGAGAAGGAAGAACGTTGGGCCTAAATAATGTGCAAGAGCTAAGAGGAGTGGCGTCACAACGAACAACCTGGAGAGCACTGGTTTCTGCCTTATGCGCCGTGTTTGGCGCTTAAAGAATTTATTATTATTATTATTATATCACGTATGAATACTACTCGATGTTTCTTAGAGTCTTTTCATGTTTCATTTTTAATACTTGCTATCTCTTTGAGCCTGCAAACTATTATATTGGTACCATTTCTCATTTCCTTCAGCGTTTAATCTATTATATTCCTTCCATTTCTCTTTTTTTTTTTAACGTTTAAACTATTACATTCCTTCCATTTTTCATTTCTTTAAGTGTTGAGACTATTTTATTTCTTCAAATTATCATTTCTTCGAGCGTTAAGATTATTACACTTGTACTAGTTCTCATGTCTTTGAGCGTTTAGATTATTATAATCATTCAATATCCCATATATTTGAGCGTTAAGATTATTATAATCGTTAAATATCTCATGTCTTGGAGCGTTAAGACTATTATAATCGTTTAATATCTCATATATTGGAGGGTTAAGATTATTATTATCGTTCAATATCTCATATCTTGGAACGTTTAGATTATTATAATAGTTCAATATCTCATGTCTTGGAGCGTTTAGATTATTATAATTGTTTGATATCTCATGTCTTGGAGCGTTAAGATTATTATAATCGTTTAATATCTCATGTCTTGAGCGTAAGATTATTATAATCGTTTTAATATCTCATGTCTTGGAAATTTTAGAATACTATAATCCTTCAATATCCCATGTCTTGGGCGTAAGATTATTATAATCGTTTAATATCTCATGTATTGGAGCGTTTAGATTACTATAATCCTTCAATATCTCATGTCTTGGAGCGTTTAGATTACTATAATCCTTCAATATCTCATGGAGCGTTTAGATTACTATAATCCTTCAATACCCCATGTCTTGGAGCGTTTACTCTATTGTAATCGTACTAATTTTTTTATTTCCAACAAATCTTTAAATTATTACATGAGTACTAATTGTCACTTCTGTGAATGTTTACATGGGTTTATTCCTATTAATTGTCACATCCCTGGGTATTAGTACCATTGTGACCATTATCACCATTATCATCATTATCACACTGACTTTCATAATTATCATTTAACGTATAAAAGATCTGAAATGATGCAACAAGATGACAAATAGATATATAATTAATATAAATAATCAGACACAATCCAGCTGAACAAGGTTTAGAAAAAAATGCGGGTGTTGACTATGACACACACTGAACAAACTAGCCGACAGCATTCAAGGCATTCCTTAATCTGAAATCCTAACAGTAAGAGAAACAGAGACCTAACAGTAAGAGAAACACCTAACAGTAAGAGAAACAGAGACCTAACAGTAAGAGAAACAGAGACCTAACAGTAAGAGAAACAGAGACCTAACAGTAAGAGAAAAAGAGACCTAACAGTAAGAGAAACAGATACCTAACAGTAAGAGAAACAGAGACCTAACAGTAAGAGAAACAGAGACCTAACAGTAAGAGAAACAGAGACCTAACAGTAAGAGAAACAGAGACCTAACAGTAAGAGAAACAGATACCTAACAGTAAGAGAAACAGAGACCTAACAGTAAGAGAAACAGAGACCTAACAGTAAGAGAAACAGAGACCTAACAGTAAGAGAAACAGAGACCTAACAGTAAGAGAAACAGAGACCTAACATACAAGGAGAAGACAACTGGAGATAGATATGAACGGGACAAAGATGATACGGAAAGACCTTCAGTGGATGACACAGGACCCGTTGGCTTGGCATGAATTTATTAATGGTGTGCGCTTAAGGGAGCTGTAAATCAACACATGATTGAAGCCATAATGCTTGGGATATGTTTGAGCGTTTAAACTGCTACGTATGCTCTATTTGGCATTTCTTCAAGTGTTTATAGTGTTGTGTCCGTACTACCTGTCATTTCATCGAGTGTTTACACCGCCATTTGGGGGGTTTGGGATGTTAGGTATCGGTAGTACCTCTGGTGAAGGAGCTGTCATGCCCTTTTCAGGAAAGCTCGGCCACCTTTGGTCCAAACCTGGCATCCAGGTCCCACCTGTGGCACCTCGTAGTCAGCATGCGACAGCGGCCACCCTCCGGAAACGGCTTTGACAGGCCGGCTAAAGTAGGTGAGGGTAGCCAACTGGTTATAAACCTTCGGTGTGTTAGGGTCTGCCTACCCATGCATGTGAAAGGAGCAGCAGTGGATTCGGCAGCCCCCTAGAAAGGAAAGCACTGCCCTAAACATTGCCTGCTCCACCATTACCTAACCAGCTTACCGAGGTTGGTGGGTACCCTACTTCGGTGGGCGACACATAAGAAAAAGAAAGGAAAGATTTTTCCCCCTCATTCTAGTCGCATGGAATGTGCGCACTCTCCTTGACAAAGACTTTAACGCAAACAGACCTGAGAGACGAACTGCCCTGACTGGGAGAGAACTAGCCAGATACAACATTAACATAGCAGCACTGAGTGAAACTCGACTTGCAGGCGAGGGCTAACTTTGCGAAAAGGGTGCAGGCTATACATTCTATTGGAGCGGAAGAGGAACTGAAGAAAGACGAGAAGCAGGGGTTCGATTTGCTATCAAAACAGCACTTGTTGGCAAGTTAGCGGGGCCCCCAAAGGGAATAAATGACCGACTCATGACGGTCAAGATCCCCCTGCTTTATGGAAAAAAAACATGCCACCACCATTAGCGCGTATGCACCAACTATGACAAACCAGGATGACGTGAAGGATAAGTTTTACAAAGAACTGCATGCAGTCATTGCATCAGTTACTAAAGCAGATAAGCTCATCATTCTTGGTGACTTTAATGCAAGAGTAGGCTCAGATGACATCTCCTGGAATGGCACTATCGGAAAGTACGGCGTGGGTCGCTGTAACAGCAATAGACTTCTTCTTCTTGAGACATGCGCAGAACGTGACCTCCTTGTCACCAACATCATTTTTCGACTTCCTACCCGCAACAGGACCTCCTGGATGCACCCTCGCTAAAAGCATTGGCACCTAATTGTCTGTAATTGTTAGGAAGAAGGACAGGCAAGATGTCCGGGTGACCAAGTCCATGTGTGGTGCTGAATGCTGGACTGATCATCGCCTCATTGTGTCTAAACTTAAAATTCGTATCCAACCAGCCACGCGATCTCAGGGGAAGAAAACTAAAAAAAGGCTGGATGTCATCAAAGTAAAGAAGATAAAAATCAAACAGTCGTTTACTGACACCCTAGAAGACCGTCTCAAATCTATCTCGTTAGATGGCCAAAGTGTGGAAACAAGTTGGGCAGCCCTAAGTGAGCAGATCTACAACAATGCTACAGAGGTCCTGGGTCCCGCCATCAAGAAACAAAAATGACTGGTTTGATGAGAACTCAGATGATATAAATAAGATGTTGGCTGAGAAACACCATCTCCAAAAAGCATGTTTAAATGATCCAAAATCTACATCCAAGAAAGACGCTTTCGACAACATGGGTAGAATCGTCCAACATAAACTACGCCAAATGCGGGACTCATGGCTGAGTAATAAAGCAGATGAGCTCCAAGGCTTTGCTGACAGCCATGACTTGAAACATTTTTATCACGCACTCAAAGCGGTCTATGGTCCGACATCATCAGGATCATTTCCACTCCTTAATGCAGATGGAAAAACACTAATTAAAGACAAGGAAAAAATTCTCCAACGCTGGGTCGAACACTTTAATAATATTCTGAACCTGCCATCATCTATTAACGATGAAGCCATCAACCGCCTGCCCCAAATTTCTACAAATGAAGCACTCGATGATATACCAACTCTGGAGGAAACTCAAAAAGTGATTCGTCAACTTTCTAGTGGAAAGGCCCCCGGCTCCGATTCAATCCCTGTTGAGGTCTATAAAGATGGCGGTACAGTTCTGATAGAGAAACTTCACATGATCTTCCAAGAAATGTGGCAGAGTGAAACAATCCCACACGATCTCAAAGATGCGTCAATTATACATCTGTATTAATACATCAAAACGGTGAGCTATCGGAGCCTTTTCCTGTCTCAAATGGAGTTAAACAAGGGTGTGTACATGCATCGACTCTGTTCAGTATCATGTTTTCTGCTATGCTGACTGATACTTTCAGAGACGGGGACACAGGAATCGACATCATATATCGTATTGATTGAAAATTGTTTAACCTTAGGAGGCTTCAAGCAAAAACCAAGGTCAAATCACACACCATCAGAGATCATCAAGGTAAATGGTGAGAAACTGAAAGTTGTGAACAGATTCACATACCTTGGTAGCACACTTTCCCAGAGCGTCGCCATTGATGATGAGGTGAACACCAGAATCTCCAAAGCGAGCAACACATTTGGCAGACTATACAGCAACGTTTGGCATTGTGACGTATAATGGAAAGAGAGCCTACGGTAATCTGACAGTCTTTGTAATCCCGTTAGCGTTCTATGATTTGCAAGCAAAATCATGCATTTTTCTACCTGCGTTTAATTACACAAGCTAACTTTTAGTCCTACCTTTTTTTCTGTGAACACGAGCTAACGCTATGTTTACAAACTGCATGACCTGCCAGTCATAACAGGTAGCGAATCAGGTTTGTTTATCGAGTCTTCTCACGCGAGCTTATCTGTCAATCATACGATACCTGACAGACCGCACGTGAAGAATCAAAAACCCTTTGATGTTCGTACACAGATGGAAGGCAGAAAAACCCCGAGCTCTTTGATCTTCAGAAGCTGGCAAAATCTTCGAGAACCCAGTTACACGGATATGTCTTTTGATGGCGGTCGAACGCCAGAGAAAAGCCGACCGTAAACTTTTATCTGGGGAACTAATGTTTCTGATTCTCTGTTATGCACAATAGTGTGAAAAGTAACATCTTCTGTAGATCAGGGAAACATGATGATATATAAACTGTGTTTTGTTAAACCTGCTATCAGTTGTCACTCAGAATTTTTGGATAGTCTAAGCACGTAGTTCTAGAACCATTGTGAAAGATATGTTAATAGCATTCGTGGCGATTGTCATTCTGATTTTCTGACCTGATCAAGGGCGTCCAGCGGTCTTTTTTTCATCGGTCTCTTTTTTTCATTTACGGATTGGTTAATGTTCTCTTTTCTTGGCTTGTGCGTCACCAATTTCATTTGTGGACAAGGACTGGCCAAAGATACAAGAGAAACATTTTAACTTGTAAATTTTAACTGGACTTACAAAACCCAGTAATATTTTTGCAATTTTACCAGGCCACTGGGGTATACAAAATAACTTATACTCCCGACTTCTGACAGTCGTATCCATGCGGATTTATCCAGAAAGTACGCTGTTTCAGAATCAGCACTCTCCCATAGAGTCATCCGATAGGATTACCATCATGTATCAATTGTAACATTTTAGCAGTGCCAGGAAAAGTATTAAACAGGATTATCCTTGAGAGATTAAAAGAGTCCATAGACAAGAAACTGAGAGATGAACAAGCAGGATTTCGACAAAACAGATCCAGTACAGACCAGATAGCCGCTTTGAGAATAATGGTTGAACAAAGTCTGGAATGGAATTCCCCACCATACATCGGATTTGTGGACTACGAAAAGGCATTTGACAGTGTAGACAGAGAATCACTTTGAAAATTGATGAGACATTACGGAGTTCCCCTGAAGATCATTAATTTAATAAAGAAAACATATGAAGACATGACATGCAGAGTTCTTCATGAAGGACAGCTTACAGAACCGTTTGGGATAAGAACAGGAGAGCGACAGGGATGCCTCTTGTCGCCATTTCTTTTCTTACTAGCAATAGACTGGGTTATGAGAACATCAACAACACACAACATAAATGGAATCCAATGAACTCTGACTAAGCAGTTGGATGATCTGGATTTTACTGATGACTTGGCTCTTCTGTCCCATAACCGTAATCAGATGCAGGACACATTGAAAACACTCGATGAGAGGTCACAGCAATTGGGTCTGAAAATACACAAGGAAAAGACAAAAATAATGAGAATAAATGCAGTTAGTGATAACAGGGTTGAACTTGAAGAAACACCAATATAAGATGTAGAATCGTACACATATCTTGGCAGCAATATAGACAAAGATGGAGGGACAGACAGTGATATCAAAGTAAGAATACAAAAAGCAAGAGGAGCTTTTATTGCATTGGGAAATACATGGAGATCAAGAGAAATTGGATCCAACACGTAAATAAGAATCTTCAACTCAAATGTGAAGTCAGTCCTATTGTATGGCTCTGAGACATGGAGAACAACAAAGACAACAACCAAAAAGCTACAGACTTTCATAAATGGGTGCTTGCATAGAATAGAGAAATTAAAATGGTATGACAAGGTTACCAATGTGGAACTGAGGACAAGAACTAGACAGTGCCAGTGGAACAAGAGATGAGAAGAAGACAATGGCGATGGACAGAACACACACTGAGGAAACCTGTTGATAGCATTACAAGGCAGTCCTTGTTCTGGAACCCCCAGGGCAAGAGAGGCAGAGGTAGACCAAGAAGCACATGGAGAAGAGAGCTGGAAACAGAGGTGAAAATTATAGGAAAACGTGGAAAGAACTTGAGACGATGGCACGTGACAGGAAGACTTTGTATGTGTTTGTTGATTGCCTATGCTCCTTTGGGAGTGGAGGGTTATGAATGAATGAACATTTTAGCAACCAGATGTTTCCCAATACTGGAAGTATATTCCTCTTTTTTAACTGTGAACCTCAAGAGCACGTTTTGCTACACTAACTATTCGCGGTGACATTTTGTTCATCCAGTGAAAATTTAAACACCAGATTCGGCGTTCACCTCGTTAGTCTTGACTTGTTAGAGGATGCACTGGGGCCAATTTGGAAAATAAAACCTGGCAATTTATATTCAGAATAATTGTATTTCCAAGGGATATCACCAAGAGTAGGTAAGCGTGATTGAGTGGCCACTGTATGACAGGGAGAGTGAATATTTTTCTTTGTTACAGGAACTTTACCAACATTGGATTTTGCTTAAACTTGTTTACTTTACTGGGTAGCATTTAGTAGGAACTTGTTTCTTTACTGTCTATTCTGTAACATAGTGCTAACCTTTGACCTCTGGGTTATTAACTCTTTGGGTTCTTTTATCCATAGGGGGAGGGCACATTTTTCTGTTATTTTTAAATGTATGTAAATCTGATTTTATTTTGATCTTTCTTTAGATGTTTGATGTTGTCAAGTTTAAAGGATAATAAACAACAAAAGAAACTTAACTTTGTGTGTTGGTCAGACCCATACCCAATTAACCGTAGTTTTTCACGTTTATGTGTCTTGTTGTCACATAGCTGTGTGTGTGTGTGTGTAGTTAAACTTATATTTATATATGAGGAGGGCAAGGTTGTCTTATACTAAATTATAGTCGTATAGATAGGCTGGACTAGAGAAACTTACTCATTCCAGAGACATATCTTCTCCTTAAGCTATTCACCCGTGAAATCTATTTCTCACACCTTTCTCACGTACTTATCACCATTCACTCTACTCAGACGGGACCAAAAGTAACTCAAAACCTATCGGTACGACAAGCATCGAAGTGGCATTAGTCTACAGACAAAGCTGAAGGTGTACAGAGCTGCGGTGCTTCCAGTGCTGCTTTATGTATGTGAAACATGGATTGTATACAGGCGCCACGTAAAGATGCTAAACCACTTCCATACAGTCTGTCTCAGAAAGGTAATGAACATCAAATGGCAAGAGAAGATCCCGGATACCGCTGTTCTTGAGATAGCTGGTATCCCTAGCATCGATACTATTCTGATGCAGTCACAGATTCGCTGGGCAGGTCATGTAGTCCGCATGCCAGGCCATCGACTGCCAAAGATACTATTTTATGGTGAGATGCAGAAGGGTAAACGCTCTCATGGTGGGCAAAAGAAGCGCTTCAGAGACAAGCTTAATACTCCATTGAAAACCTTTGACATAAACCCTGACACATGGGAAGATGCTACGCAAGACCGCATCGCTTGGCGCACATCTCTTCGTAAAGGTGCAGCGGCATGCAAATCATCCAGAAAAGCAGAAGCAGGAACAGCGGAGACAAGCTAGAAAAGACCGTGTAATAAAACCTTCACATGAAACAAACATTCCCTGCCCACACTGTCCGAGATCTTTCCAGACCCGCATCGGGCTCATCAGTCATCTTCGTACCCATAGACTAACCTAACATATTCCTAATAATTGGATGAAAAGAGTGGTCTTCATCACTCGTGATTGACGAACAAAACTAACACACTGCCATGACCAGATTACTTGCCATTTCTTTGAGTGTCTGCACTTCTATGTCCGAGCTACATGTCATTTAGTTTCTTCGAGTATTTAAACTGTCGTATGAATAATACTTGCCGTGTTTTTGACTGGTAAGCCACTGCGACTCAACATGGTAGACGTCAGAAAGATTATTCACAACAAACAACCTATTTTTTGAATAGAGCATACAAGAAACATTATCTACTAGTAAAATGAGAATTTGCAACTTTGTATTATTTATGTCCTGCCAGCAATGATTATGTCTTGTTTTTTTTTTTAAGTACTATGCCTGGTGACATATATAATGGTGTTGCTCCTAACACCCCGTCTCTATTACTGCTCATTTATTCTATTGTTGATTAATTGTAATGCTATAATTTCAAATTATCCAGTATCTTCTCTCTTTGTCCTTCAGTCTTTCATGTTGTCACGGTATATTCTGGCTGTTCTCATAACATGCTCCACGAATGAGGATGTCTTCCTTTCTCATGTGTGTAAAAAGATTGCTTAGCGCAATGATTTTTTTCATAACTTACTCATTACTCTTTTTTAGTTGTGCATGGTTTTATTAAAATTTGTGTGTGTAAAACCCACATCTCTGTGGCCTATAATGGTGTTTCTGTTTGTATAATAATTGTTTATGACTACATAACACCGAAGAACTTACTGTAGGTCATTTCGTTTTC
>JAMPIV010019739.1:422500-503658 GCA_024509875.1 Oreohelix idahoensis | reverse complement strand
CCGGGAGGTGCTATTGCTCTCAATTGCTAAATGCTTCTATTGCTTACAAATTGCTCCAGGGTGGAGCTGCGGATCTAAAATTTCTGCGCAAAACGTCTAGATCTTCGCTGCTGGGACAGAAGCATGGAATGAGTATCTGGTGTCCCTTCGTTGGGTTGCGAGGTTGGCACGAGGACAGCGGGGCAGTTTTGTGTGTGTGCCTTTCAGCAGGGGAGCACACCAGGTGCCTGCGAGGGATCGCACGCGGCCATTTAGATGGCTCCATACGGTAGGACTGGGTCCGTTGAGGATGCGCAAAGGACCAGCAAGGGAAGAGTGATGGAAGGTTGCGGCTTTGCTGGGCGTCAAGGACAGTTCCCAAACACAACACAAAAACGAGCATAATGCAGGGGAACGGGCAAGACGAAATGCGCGGATAAATGTTTGACGGTACGTGAAGGGGTAAGTCAAAAGAAAATTTAGATTTTGGTAAAGATGGGGTAAAGCGGAGGGGGGAGGAGGTTTATATCTGGAGCTGACGGCGGTTCTGCTATAGTGTATCGAGACCGCGCGTAGTTGCTTGGGGTGGTTTATGGTGTTGGTTTCGAGAGTACCGGCGTACTAGGGTCGAGGGGTAAGGGAGTTGTCGAGGACTGCGGAACGTCAGGTGTTATGATGCGGGAAGAGCCTGTCAGGATTATACGCGACGCGTAGGCATCGGGGGTCAAAACTAAATAGCAATTGCAATAAATCAATGTTAACATTTTCGTTCGATCTTTTCGCGTGAACTGACTGGGGAACGACTTGGTGATTGATTCTGGCAAATGAGGAATGGTCAAAATTGTGATGGCAATCTGTATTTTGGTATTGCTGGTTGGTTTTGTGTTGGCGTGCGGACCTCCTTTGTGGATCAGAATTAGATTTTAGTGACAAAACAACTAGCGTTTCTCCCTCTAGCTTTTCTCTTCCCTTTTCTTCCCCTTCAAAGGCACAGAAGCGCCGCCCCCCGATTCTCTAAACTAACTAATCTTCCGGCTCAAAAACCCAAACAACAACCAACCCAAAACCCAACAAAACCACAAACCCCCACATCCCACCCGATCACATAACAACTCCCTCAGCACCAACACCCAAACCCAGATACCGACACCACATGTATCACCCGCACCCCATCCCCCCACTAACCAAATTAGGGGGGGGGGGGGGGGGGGGGGGGGGGGGGGGGGGGGGGGGGGGGGGGGGGGGGGGGGGGCGTATCCCCCCCCCCCCGTCCATCGCACTCACAACACTACAACTATCACATCCCGCCCTCCGCCCACCCATCCCCAAAATCAACAACACCCACCCCAACCCCCACATACCTCCACCACAGGACTCATCACCGCTAGTGCCGAATGACCTAACGAAAAAAAACCTCACTCAATATCGCCCCCCCCCGCAACGCCTCAAAACTCCCAGCCATATCCCTCCCGCCACTTAAAATTAAAAAGGAACCCCCCCCCCCCCCCCCCCCCCCCCCCCCCCCAAAAAAATATAAAAAAAAAAGAAAAAAAACCCCCCATAAAGCCCACCCCCACCAGGCCTCGACGCCCCGCTCATCGCCCCCAACCCCCCTCTCGCCCTGAATCCCGTACCCACACCCTCCTCCGACCAAAACCTAACTCCCCTCCCCCCCTCCCTTCCCCCCCAGCCCCCCTGGGTCTCCCCCACCCCCTCTCCCTCACCCGCAAACGCCTCACCCCCCTCCACGCCCCCCCCTAACCCCCTCCCCCATTCAAAACCCCCCCCCACCCCCCCCCCCCCCCCTCCCCCCCCCGATGTTGTTGTTTTTTGTTTTTCTATTCACACCCTCCTTCCCCGCGTCCCCCCCTTCCCCCCACCCGCGCCCACTCCCCCCCACCAGCCCCCCCCCCCCCCCCCACCCCACCCACGTCCGCCCACCCCCCCATCCCCCCCCACACCTTCACATCCATCGCCACCTCCCACCACCCCCCTCCGCCCCCACTCCCCCTCCCCCCCCAACATCACCCTCCCCCCCCCTCCCATCCCCGTACCTCCCCCCCCTCCCCCCTCCCAGGCCGGCCCCTCCTCCATACCCGCCTACCCCCCCCACCACCTCCCTATAGCCCACCCACCGTCCGCCCCCCCAACCCCCCCCCGCCCCCCACCCCCGCCCCCCCCACCACCCCTCCCAACACGACCCGCCCCTCCCACCTCCCCTCCCCCTCATAAGGACTAGACATCCTTGATGTCTCAGGCACACACCAAGACCCTCAAACAACAATCCTGTCCCGAATATCCCCATCCACCCCCCCCCTCCCCCCCCCTGCGCCCCCCGCCCTCCCCCTCCCCGCCCAACCACATACCCCCACCCGGACCCGCACCAGTGAGTGGTTATGACCCCCAGGATCCCCAACACTTCCACCCCCACACCCCCCGCCGCCCCCCCCGCTCCCCTCCAACCGTCCCCCCCCCCCCAACCACCAAACCCCATAACCCCACCCCGTACCCGGGAAACCCCGCCCCCCCCCCCTCATCCCCCCCCCAACTTCGGTACCCTACCGCACTCAGCTCCCACCAAGCCCCCATCCCCCCCCCGATTCCCCCTCCCCATCCCCAACCACTCCCCCCTACACCACGCACCCACCACACTCCAACCCCCACACCCCCTCCATCCTCACCCCCAGACCATCACCCCCCGACCCCCCACCACGACCCCCCCCCCCCAACCCACCCCACCCCCCCCCACCCCCCCCCACCCCTACCCCTCCCCCCCCCACCTTAACCCCCTCACCCCCCGCCCCCCCCCCCCCCCCCCCCCCCCTCCACCCCCACCCCCACCCCCCCCCCGCCCCCCCCACCCGCCACCACCCCAGGTTCCCCTTCCCCCTCCCACCCACTCCCCCCCCCCCCCTAGACCTCTCCTCCCCCCCCCCTAACCCACCCCACACCTGCCGTCGCCCCCCCCCCCCCCCCCCCCCCACCGCTGCCCCCCCCCCCACCCCTACCCCCCACACCCCCACTCCCCCTCCACCACCCCCCACCCCCCCCCCCGTCTGAGTGCTTGAAGCAAGCAACAAATCGGTGTGAGCGCAGACGTGTGTCTGGAAAACTGGCAAATAATATTTGACCAGGAGAGCGGAAGAGAAGATTGAGAGAAGCGATTTGTCGTAAATAAGTCTGTCTTTACTCTCCTCCAGCACGCTGTGAAGCAACTATTTAATATCTACATTTTCTATCACTGAGTTTTCATCATCCTTCCACACTCTAAACCGGACTACTATTTCTAGACTCTCTTTTCTCTCAAAATAAATTTACGACAGTACTGTGCAACGTTTATGTCCTGGGGTTGCTTGCAAGTGACCATATTCACGCATCGTTTGATTTCTGGTTGACGTCTATCCATGGAAACAGACTTTCGTGAGTGTCGAATTATAAAGCTTCTCTGTGGTCATGGTTGTGATCGGTTTATTTGGATGATAATTTGTAGACTTTGTTGTCGTAGATGGTTGTACATTCGCTGGTTCCTTGTATCTTTCGGAAGGAAGTGGAGACATGTGTGTGCGCCATGTTTTGTCTCCAATTGTGCAGTTTTGTATGGCCTCTTTGTATATAGGTGGGGGGGGGGAGATTAACTTTTACAATTATCGCACCTCTCGCAATGGATGATGTTTTTCCTGAGGTATTTACGATCATGATGGGGAAATCTCGGGAGCTTGTAATTTCTGCAATGCCCTCAGTAATGAATATCAGTGGATCATCGTTTATATCTTCATCCAGCAACGGTGCAATTTCTACTGTCTGTCCGGGTCGAATGTAGTCTGATCCCTGTACACGACCTTTGGTTATTATTAGTGAATTTTGTGGAATGGTCACTGGAGCTGTGAGGCATACCAACGAAGCTATGTGTAAATCATCCTGGAGGTTGATGTATTCTCCGTTTAGTCTAATCTTGTGTAGATCGTAGTATATTCGGGCCTGGTGTTTGTTCAGGAAATCACGTCCAATAATAAGATTCCGAGACATACCGCGTGTAATAATGAATTTATGGTTTATTTTCTGTTCCACAATCTGGAATGTGATAAACGCAGTACCAAGGGATTTCATTTCCTGGCCGGTCACCGATGCCATGTAAGTTTTCGTGGGGTGAAATTTCACATATTTCTGAATTTTTCGAAAAAGTTGTTCTTGTATTAGGCTTACCGATGCTCCGGTATCCACCAATGCTCGATAATGCATGCCCTGAATAGAGATTAGACAGGAACTCGGGTCTGGGTGGATGTTAATGTTATTTACTACAGTCTGCTGCCTTTTTTTGCGGTGAGAATGATGTTCTGTGTTGTGTGATTTCTTCCTTGTTGTGTGGGACCTATGTGGTTTATAAGTGTTCCACTCTGTATAGCTCACGTCAGCGGTCCGATCTAACGTGTATTCGGTCCGTTTCCCGAAGCAGGGAAATATTGTGGTCTACATCTGGCAAAACCATGTTGGGTTGCGTATGCGCGGTTGTTCTGTCCTTATTGTGGTTGGTTATAACCTCGAGATTGATTATATTGATACGTTCTATGTCCTTGTCTACCATTTCCGAATGATCCTTGCTGGTGTGATTGGCATGTACGAGAGACATGCCCATTTTGTCCACATGTGTAAAAGATAATCGTTTTGACATTTTGGACATTCTGTTGCCTCGGTTGGGGTGCTTGCTGGAACTGACGTTGCTCAGACTGATGGCGTGTAGATCGATGTTGGTGACGGTGCCATTGCTGTCTTGAGTGACCGATTTCCATTGGCTCGTGATCATTGTTTACTTCAAAGCTAGGATCTCTACTTGTGCGTTGAGTGAAACGTTTTCGTACGTTATCCTCCGATACTGCCATTTTTATAGCATCAGTGACAGTTGTAGGGTCTTTTCTTATGAGATGGAGCTTTAAGTTATCTGTGTAAAGTCCGTCCACAAAAATGCCTACCAAGTGTTTTTCAATGTCCTGCGATGCTACCGTTCCTTCAATAAAAGCTTCTTCAGCCAAATTTAATAAGCGGTCTCCATAAAATTGAACAGGTTCAGATTTTTCTTGATGGATTTTCCTCAAAAGCGACCACGCATGCTGTTTGTCGGTTATATCACTATACCGTGCAATTAGTTCCTTCTTTAACGATGCATAGGTCTCCTCTCAGTACACGAGGGAGCGCCGTCGAAGAAAATCCGTCACGAGAGATTCCGATGACAAGTATGCAATTTTGATCTTTTCCTTGTCACTTGTAGCATTTACCATGGAACTAAACTTGTCTATGTTCATTAGCCATCTCCGGAATGTCTTTTAATCGCCGGTGAATGGAGTTATAACCGAGCGAATTTGGTTATATTTATTATAGTGATCTACATTGGATAGCGTGTCTGTTATCCGTTGCAACGCGGTCATTGTGGATTCGGCCTCTACAGGTAAGGGTATGTTAGTAGGATGGACGCTTGCCTGTTGCATTTCCTGTTGCTGTTGTAGCTGCTGTGCATATAATACCTGTTTTTGTTGCTGTTGTTCTTGACTTGGATCCATTATAGTGATTATTCCTGTCTGCTTTCACTAAAGAAAAGGGCAGGTCACGGCGCTAATTAGTTATTACATATGGCCGTGTAGGTTATACGGCACTAGTAGTTATATTGATTTTAATTGGTCAGAGTTAATCCTTTATATGTTGTTGTAGTTCAAGTGCTAACTGGCCTTCCGCCAGAGATGGACTTTTGCTCATTTTTCTTCCCAGGTTTGTTCTTCCCTTTTGTGTTTAGTGCTAAGCAAAACAGTCTCAACATGACAAGGTATAATCCAAATGAAATACTCTAAAGTTCTACAAACAGCAATGAAGAAAATTCATTCAGATGTTTTATTGAACGTCATTTGACAAGTACTGCAAATTTCACAAATGATGGTCGTTTATCCACTATGAAAAATATATATATATCCAACTGAATAATATACACACTTGTCTACTTAATAACTTGTCTTGATATCCTCACAGACGAAGTTCACCTAACACTATCTGTAAAATCCTCTAGTCTAAAATCATGGAATCCTTGGAATCATAAATCCTGAAATCATTGCCCTTTCTCGCACTTCTCTCCTATTAATACTATTTCTTTGACTAGTGAATTTTCCCTGATATGATGGATGATTTAAAGGGACCTTTAGCTTTTCATAACATTAGAACCCCTGAACATTTGTTGTAACTTTTCGTTTGCCAGAACGCATTCCACCGGGACTCATGTAGGATACAGCGACGAGATAAAGAGACAGACCGAGGGATCTGAGGGGGGAGACTATCGGCGCTATCAAAGACAGTAGTTTTCCCTGATACGAGACGCAGTTGCTTGCCGCTAATTTCGCGTCTCGGTGTCAATCGAGGAACCGAGCGAACGGGGGAAAGCGAAACGGGCAGCAGCGAGCGGATACGAAGACTAGGGGGCGGCTTCATCTCTTGATTTGGCGGTCAGATCCCCAAAAGTTCGTGAGATCAAATAAGTTGTCAAGTTTATCATGTCCCACTCAACTTACATTTCATTTTAGCTAAATAGACCATGTAGAACTAGACACGTTATCACTCGCTGGCCAGATCTTTACAGAAGCACTAGCTTTATTGAAATCTTGTTATAGATTTACCCCTGGATTTTATATATATTTGCAGTGATTTCTATTTCTGTGCAAAGCGGTAATATATATTGTGTAAAGTGATCAGTGGTCTAGCTCAGTCATTCTATTTCAAGGGATTTTGTGTTAATTTAAATCTATTTAATTAAACCATCTCAAGAGTTCCAGTTTTAAATATAATGATCTATCTATTATATTATTTCAAAAGATAATAGATGCTTAAATTAACTTTTAAAGTCGCGAAGGAATTTATAATTAATAAATTCAGTTAAGTCCTAGTTTTATAGATGTGTGTTTTTAACCACTAGAATTCGCGCAGTGTTTATTAAATACATAATTAAATACTCGAGTGTATTATAGGCTTAACGGGAAATTCATCGCGCTTTAGAAGGTTATTTGTTTTCGGTATATTACATGTCTTTTTTTTTTTTTTCATACAGAGTGATCGTAACCTGTGCGATCCCAGCATTAAGAAAGCAATAAAGAAATCAATCTAAGCAAAGCAAAGCATAAACAGTGTGTAGAGTTCCCCTGACGCAGAACTTGTTGAGACTGTGTAAATTTTTTAATCTTTGAGGCGATTCTATGTTTGGAATTCCGCTATCTAACTTATAGCAAAGAAAGCACACCCAAAGACAAATTTAACGCACCATCAAACAACTTAAGTCGTAACGGGAAGAAGAACACTGGCCCGAGCTTTGTTAGTTTACTGACACAGAGAGATAATTCATAATTTCCTGAACAGTGATGTGACTAGTTTTTCTCACTGGACTTTAACCATACATCACGGATAAAGTGTACCAGCACGCGTAAGAATTTTATTATCAGCGGCATAGTCAAATAGACCACACCATCCTCACCCCGGTATCAGAGACCGTGCCCTCCCATAGAAACTGTTATTAAGAAAAGAGACACAACTACAGATTCATTTTCCAGCGATTACGGGATCCTTTTATGTGCTGACCGCCTACCCGATAATCTGGGGCTAGAACTTGAACAAACACTCATACATTTAGTTGAGGTGTAACTGCTGTTGTGTTATTCTATGGAGTGCAAGATTTTTTCACAATCGGTAAGTGAGAGCAAGATGAGTGAAGGCCTTTGCTAGCGCGTGTATGAATGACAGGAAATTAATTCTTTTGTGTGACCATTTTGTTAACTTGCTTACCTGGTAACATATATCTTTTCTGTATACCCTACATTGTTCCTTTAAGTGGGATAGTTGATAATTTGTTAACTCTGTTTAAAACCACCTCCTTTCCATTTGCTTAGTAAAGGGAAGAACAGCTGGGAAGAACAGGTTTTTTTTTCTATCACTTATACCTAACTTGGTAACACCTCTTTCAGAGTAATTAACTTTACTGTTAGGTTAACGTACCTATGTCCCTGATATTATCTATCTTTGGACTGGGTTTATCTTTGTCTAATAAGCGGGAAGGGCTTAGTCGATACCAATCTTCTTCACCCCTTTCAAACTTGTTATTTGCATTTGTGTACTTATGATAATTTATGTAATATCTGATATTTTTAGTGATTGATGTTTAAAGTGAATAAAATCACCTAAACTCATTTAGTTCTGTGTGTTGGATATACCCAAAGCCCAACATTTCCCCTATTCGTTTAATATAGTTTGTATCAACGTCGTGTGTGTGTTTGAAAACACCGAATCGGTGAGCGCGCAGATGCGAGTCTGGAAAACTGGCAAATAATTGTTTGACCAGGAGAGTGAAAGAGAAGATTGAGAGACACGATTTGTCGTAAATAAGTCTGTCTTTACTCTCCTCCAGCACGCTGTGAAGCAACTATTAAATCTCTACATTTTCTATCACTGAGCTTACCATCATCATTTTCCACTCTAAACCGGACCACTATTTCTACGACTCTTTTCTCTCAAAATAAATTTACGACAATATTTGGCTGGCTCGTCTGGGATAATTTTGAGATACATTTGATGCACACATATTTGTGGGCTGGTTCTGGGATCTTGAGCTACATTTGAGGCAATCGCATAGCCGGGTTAAAGATATTTTGAGTCTGATTTAGTTTGGGTCTAACTAGGTAGAGTGTGAATGATTTGTCTTTGTGAGTTAGGGAAATAAATAAATAATTACACCCCTAGACAAACGTTCTTTAAGTATTTGGGTTGTCCACACAGCATATTTACAGGTTGTTTTCTCTCCACAGCAGTAGAAAGTACAGATAAACAAAAATATTTGCTATTTTAATTATCCTCTGGCGGAGATAATTATATTTCTTTCTTTATAAAAGTTGCTGGGATTGCGTGATTGTTTTACAGTCACTAAGGTTTTTGAAGTCAAAAAGAGTTGAGCTTAGCTAAAGACGGATTGTTCTGATTTTTAAAAATTAAGTTAACAACGTCTCATCTCAATAATTGACTTTAGGGACGGAGTTTGTTGTCAGAGATTTAAAATTTAGGGAAAAAATTTTATTTTTTTTTAAATTGTTTTAATATTAATAAATTTTTCTCTACTGTTAGTAAAAGTAGATTCTTTTCCAGTGTAACTTACCATTTAGTGGCATAGTCGCTTGCGTTTAGAGCCTTAATTGCCAGATAATAGCAGCGATAAGTTTGCACAGTACAGGTAGGAGGTAACACAGGTAAATTTATACTTGTGTTTTTTTTTTCTCGTAGCGGTTCAGAGTTCCTCCCTTTCGCGTTTCTTCTTACTAGTTCTCTAAGCATACTTCATCTTATTCTTTAACAATGGCAGAGAGGATAAAGATGAGGTCCATCTTGAGGCTGGAAGCGAAAGAGGCAGGATTAGATGCAGAAGCTGCAAACGCGTTTATTAACCAGGAATTGGAAATATATGACGCGGAGCAACAGAGAGCCGAAGCTGAGAGGAAGGCGGAGCAACAGAGAGCAGAAGCTGAGAGGAAGGAAGAGAAAGAAAGAACAGAGAGGAGAGAAGCCCAGGAGAGGGCAGATAAGAAAGAAGCGGAAGAACGTCTTTTGGAACAGAAGAAAATTGAAGCAGAGATGGAAACTCGCAGAGAGAGAGAGAGAGACAAGGAAGACAGCATCAACTGGCGCTTAAGGCTCTAGAGAGTCGGGGCGCCTCTACTTCGACTAACGGAGAGCCGTCTTCGCCCCAGTCTCAATCAATGGACCTCTCCAGTACTCAATCTGCCCAATTAACTGCTATGTCGTTTTCTTTAGAATCTTTTCCTAGCCCTAACGAAAAAATTGACAGCTACCTAGAAAAATTCGAGAGACTCGCGAATCTTTATGGGTTAGAGAGTACCCGCTGGGCGCTCAAACTTTCAACGTCACTGAAAGGCAATGCTTATGACGTGTACACAAAGCTGGGACCGAATCAACATGATTACGACATGTTGAAAAAAGGCCTTACTACAGCAGTTTGAGATGACTGCCCGAAAGTTTCTGCAGTTGTTCAGAAACAGCCGAAAAGAGAGCACGGAAACATTTCCCCAGTTCTCTTCACGTCTCACTGGTTATCTGACAAAGTGCATTGAATTATCTGACCTACCTCTTTCATATGAGGGACTCCTCGAACTTGTTCTTGTGGAGCAGATAAAATCCACTTTGTCGAATGAAACTCGTAGATTTTTGGCTGAACAGGGGCAGTCAGGCTTGAAGACATACTCAATAAAGCCGAACGCTATAGCAATGCAATGGCCGAACTTCCCAGCACTAAACGTAAACCCACCGATGAGCCATCTCGAAAACAGAATCTAGAACAGGCATCCTATTCTTCCACTTCCTCTCAACATTATAACCAACGAGATAACAATACCCAGAAACCTCCCCAGGAAAAATCGAAATTCTACAAAACCCGATACCCCCCCAACAAAAATTCTGATCAACCCAACAAGCCTACGTGGCAGCGCGGCCACCAAGGTCAAGGAAAAGGGAAGACCCCTACACCAGGAACGTCTGATCAGGGCAAACAAACCGGTGCAAACCGCATTGGATGTTTGCATACAGCCTCGAAAGGTAGAGTCAATGTCAGTGATTCTCAACCTGAGGGGGACCGACCCTCAACTCGAGGAACTGTAATTTTGAACGGTACCTCTACTACTTGTCTTTTTGACACTGGATTAAGTTTTGATTGTATTGTCGCTAGGCACCTAGTCAAACCCGGTCAGGAGACAGAGGAAACCGTCAAACTTAGTGGAGTTTTCAGGAGTGATGCACCCAGGACGCTTCCTATCGCACTGGTAGAAATACACTCTGACTTTGTCAGAGGAGTTATTAAAGCGGCCATAATGGATGATCCGATCTACCCAGTTATCCTGGGATGTAGATATGTGTTCATTGGGAGACCTAAGGAGCCGATTGTGGCAGCGGTAACCACAAGAGGGCAAGCCAAGAAGGAGAGGGAGCCTGCGCCAAACTTGTTGCCGAATGAACTGAAGGAGGCGCAACAAAAGGACCCTACTCTGGCGCCCTGCTTTAAAAAAAACTGCCCATGGCTAAGGACCCCAGACACAACGGAGACATCTTTTCTAAGGATGGTGTATTGTATCGTAGAACGGGCAACCCGGACACGGGGAATAACCAGCTCCTAGTACCGACGCAGTACAGAAACCAGATCTTAGAAATGGGGCACTCTCTTCCCTTTAGCGGACACATGGGACAAAACGCCACTATTCAGCGAATAAAAAACCACTATTGGTGGCCAGGAATGAACTCTGACATTGTCAGGTACGTGAAATCCTGCGCCCAGTGCCAACGGGTAGCACCCAAGCACTTGACACCCCCCAGTACCTATGGGGCAAATGCCAATAGTAGGGACTCCATTTGAACGGGTTGCTGTCGACATTATTGGTCCTCTGGAAAAGACCAAAAGAAGGAACAGGTTCATCCTGACCTTAGTTGACACTTGCACTATGTGGGCCGAAGCCGTACCGCTACCATGCACTAATTCCAAGCATGTCGCAGAAGCCCTTGTGCAAATTTTTTACACGGTTGGGATTCCCTCAACAAGTTTTGACGGACAATGGATCCCAATTCCGTAGCCTGTTAATGGAGGAGATCTTTAAGATCTGAGGGCCAAACATATCCACACAAGTCCCTACCATCCGGCCGGAAATGGGCTCGTGGAACGTTTTAACGGTACCCTCACCATGATGTTACGTAAGCTGGGTCAGGAGAAACCGGAAGACTGGGACCAATATATATCGGCTGCCTTATTCGCCTACCGAGAGGTACCCCAAGCGTCTACGGGTTTTGCGCCAGCTACACTTTTATTTGGCAGACCTATTAAGGGGCCACTAGAAGCCTTACTTCGGTCCCTGACAGACCAGAAGGCTGACGAGACAGTCGTCTCTGCAAGCAAGTATGTATCTGAGCTTAAGGAAAGGCTAAAGCTAGGATGGGATCTAGCTACTACCAACCTTAAGAAAGCCCGCGCTAAAATTACTAAAAGATACAACAAAGCTGCAAAAGAGAGAGAACTACAACCAGGGGAGAAAGTCCTATTGCTACTTCCAACCGGAAGCAATAAACTTCGCATCGGATGGCAAGGACCGTTTACCGTCCTTAAAAAGATCTCACGTACCAACTACAAGATCTCCATCAAAGGAAAGGAGAAGGTCTTCCACATAAATCTGCTAAAGAAATATTTGGAAAGACCGGTGCCATCCTCCGAGCATCTCCTGGCTGTCGCCATAGCAACGGAAGACGAGGAAGATGATGATGGTTGCATGGAGTATCCACTGCAACCCACAGAATCCTTTAAAGATGTCAAGTTCGGCGACAATCTCTCACCAGAACAACAAACAGAAACTAGGGCTCTACTAAAACAGTACAGTGCAGTTTTAACGGATGTACCTGGTCGAACAAATCTCATTGAATTTGATATGAAATTAACAAACGAGACCCCTGTTCAAACCAGAGTTTACCCCATCCCGTACGCTAAAGCTGATGCACTTCGCGGAGAAATAGACAAGCTGCGTCAGGCAGGAATTATCAGTGAGTCTACATCTCCTTACAGCTCGAGCGTAGTGCTGTTGCAGAAGCCCAATAAGGAAGTTCGGCTGTGCATTGATTACAGGTTGCTAAACGCTGTAACGGAATTCCAGCCCGAACCTCTCCAAACTGTTTCTGAGTTGTTCACCAGCTCAGCAAAGCTAAGATCTTCTCCAAGATTGACCTCAGTAAAGGTTATTATCAAATACCAGTCAAGGAGGAAATTAAACCTTTGTTAGCTTTCAGCACTAGTGAAGGACATTACACATTTAACGTGATGCCGTTCGGTTTGCATAACGCACCAGGAGTGTTCACCAGGATGATGAGGAAGCTTCTAGAACCTTTGCAAAGTCCCCATATCCATAATTTCATGGATGACATCTTAATTGCATCGGAAACCTATGAAGAACATATTGCTACGGTTGCTATGCTCCTCAGGAGACTACAGGAAACGGGTCTCACAGCCAGACCTAGCAAATGTCTCATCGGGTTTGAACAGTTAGACTTCCTGGGGCACACTATTTCTCACGGATGCAGTTGGCCTATTAAGAAGAACGTGGAGAAAATAGTGGCAGCAAAAAGACCCCCGAACGAAGAAAGACGTACGTTCCTTCATATCGCTATGTGCATACTATCAGAAGTACATCCAGAACTTCAACGGACTGACGGCACCTCTGACTGACCTCACAAAGAAAGGTTGTCCTGATAAGGTCATATGGGATCAAAAGTGCGAACACGCGTATAGCACTTTGAAAGGACAGTTGTCTGCATACCCCATTTTGAGGTTGCCTGACCTCAAGAAACCTTTTGTACTGAGAGTCGACGCGTCAGGTCAGGGCATCGGGTCAACACTGCTTCAAGCCGATGACAGTGACCTGAACATGCTATTTCCAGTTGCCTATGGCAGTCGGAAATTAAATAAAGCGGAACGGAACTACAGCGTAGTTGAAAGGGAATGTCTTGCTCTGATTGACGGTATCAGACGCCATCATGAGTTTCTTTATGGTACATCGTTCACGGTGCAAACAGACCACGCTCCGTTAGCATTTCTTGGTGCCAATAAAGAATTTAACGCTAGGATCATGCGTTGGGCCCTCCTTCTAAGCGTCTATTCTTTCAAAGTGGAATATATTCCGGGAAGACAGAATGTCGGGGCTGATTTTCTGAGTAGAAACTGGTCTACAGAGGAAGAAGAGCAAACTGAAGATACCACTCATCCTAAAATCACCAATCAGGTCACCTCCATTGTCAAAAATGAAAACATGAAAAATGGTTTCATGTCTAAAAGTGGGGACGATTGTGACGTACGTCTAGTTTGACTAGTGAATTTTCCCTGATATGATGGATGATTTAAAGGGACCTTTAGCTTTTCATAACATTAGAACCCCTGAACATTTGTTGTAACTTTTCGTTTGCCAGAACGCATTCCACCGGGACTCATGTAGGATACAGCGACGAGATCAAAGAGACAGACCGAGGGATCTTAGGGGAGACTATCGGCGCTATCAAAGACAGTAGTTTTCCCTGATACGAGACGCAGTTGCTTGCCGCTAATTTCGCGTCTCGGTGTCAATCGAGGAACCGAGCGAACGGGGGAAAGCGAAACGGGCAGCAGCGAGCGGATACGAAGACCAGGGGGCGGCTTCATCTCTTGATTTGGCGGTCAGATCCCCAAAAGTTCGTGAGATCAAATAAGTTGTCAAGTTTATCATGTCCCACTCAACTTACATTTCATTTTAGCTAAATAGACCATGTAGAACTAGACACGTTATCACTCGCTGGCCAGATCTTTACAGAAGCACTAGCTTTATTGAAATCTTGTTATAGATTTTCCCCTGGATTTTATATATATTTGCAGTGATTTCTATTTCTGTGCAAAGCGGTAATATATATTGTGTAAAGTGATCAGTGGTCTAGCTCAGTCATTCTATTTAAAGGGATTCTGTGTTAATTTAAATCTATTTAATTAAACCATCTCAAGAGTTCCAGTTTTAAATATAATGATCTATCTATTATATTATTTCAAAAGATAATAGATGCTTAAATTAACTTTTAAAGTCGCGAAGGAATTTATAATTAATAAATTCAGTTTAGTCCTAGTTTTATAGATGTGTGTTTTTAACCACTAGAACTCGCGCAGTGTTTATTAAATACATAATTAAATACGCGAGCATATATATAATAGGCTTAACGGGAAATTCATCGCGCTTTAGAAGGTTATTTGTTTTCGGTATATTACATGTCTTTTTTTTTTCTTTCATTCAGAGTGATCGTAACCTGTGCGATCCCAGCATTAAGAAAGCAATAAAGAAATCAATCTAAGCAAGGCAAAGCATAAACAGTGTGTAGAGTTCCCCTGACGCAGAACTTGTTGAGACTGTGTAAATTTTTAATCTTTGAGGCGATTCTATGTTTGGAATTCCGCTATCTAACTTATAGCAAAGAAAGCACACCCAAAGACAAATTTAACGCACCATCAAACAACTTAAGTCGTAACGGGAAGAAGAACACTGGCCCGAGCTTTGTTAGTTTACTGACACAGAGAGATAATTCATAATTTCCTGAACAGTGATGTGACTAGTTTTCTCACTGGACTTAAACCATACCTCACGGATAAAGTGTACCAGCACGCGTAAGAATTTTATTATCAGCGGCATAGTCAAATAGACCACACCATCCTCACCCCGGTATCAGAGACCGTGCCCTCCCATAGAAACTGTTATTAAGAAAAGAGACACAACTACAGATTCATTTTCCAGCGATTACGGGATCCTTTTATGTGCTGACCGCCTACCCGATAATCTGGGGCTAGAACTTGAACAAACACTCATACATTTAGTTGAGGTGTAACTGCTGTTGTGTTATTCTATGGAGTGCAAGATTTTTTCACAATCGGTAAGTGAGAGCAAGATGAGTGAAGGCCTTTGCTAGCGCGTGTATGAATGACAGGAAATTAATTCTTTTGTGTGACCATTTTGTTAACTTGCTTACCTGGTAACATATATCTTTTCTGTATACCCTACATTGTTCCTTTAAGTGGGATAGTTGATAATTTGTTAACTCTGTTTAAAACCACCTCCTTTCCATTTTCTTAGTAAAGGGAAGAACAGCTGGGAAGAACAGGTTTTTTTTTCTATCACTTATACCTAACTTGGTAACACCTCTTTCAGAGTAATTAACTTTACTGTTAGGTTAACGTACCTATGTCCCTGATATTATCTATCTTTGGACTGGGTTTATCTTTGTCTAATAAGCGGGAAGGGCTTAGTCGATACCAATCTTCTTCACCCCTTCCAAACTTGTTATTTGCATTTGTGTACTTATGATAATTTATGTAATACCTGATATTTGTTAGTGATTGATGTTTAAAGTGAATAAAATCACATAAACTCATTTAGTTCTGTGTGTTGGATATACCCAAAGCCCAACATTTCCCCTATTCGTTTAATATAGTTTGTATCAACGTCGTGTGTGTGTTTGAAAACACCGAATCGGTGTGCGCGCAGATGCGAGTCTGGAAAACTGGCAAATAATTGTTTGACCAGGAGAGTGAAAGAGAAGATTGAGAGACACGATTTGTCGTAAATAAGTCTGTCTTTACTCTCCTCCAGCACGCTGTGAAGCAACTATTAAATCTCTACATTTTCTATCACTGAGCTTACCATCATCATTTTCCACTCTAAACCGGACCACTATTTCTACGACTCTTTTCTCTCAAAATAAATTTACGACAGTGACTGCCAACTGAACTTTAATGACCCTGCGTTTTGTGCGAAAACGCCTTATTTGCTTTACGTCTGTTATTTCTATATTCTAACACGTATAAATGGTAGTGTAGTAAGCCATGCGGTCACATAAGGAATAGAAGGATAATGTTGATAACAGTTTGACTACAGTGCTAATTACCCATGCAAGACATGCGAATGGAGGAGGGAGAAAGCTGTCAACTAAATCTAACTGATCCACACGAGGTCAGCAATACAGATTGCCATGCCAGAATCGACCAGTTCAGTCACGCGAAATGTATTGATGCTGTCCGTAACAAAGGCTCTATACAGTGGTCCTCGACTACTGGTACTCAGAACACCATAAACCACCAAGCAAAGGGTCTCATGAGAACCGTCATTAACCCTTTTACCATTACATTTTACTTCGAAACATTTATATTGCTGCTGCATTAAGTTTTAGTTTGGAACTTCTTGACGCAACCAACACTATCATGTTCCTTTGCGCTCCTCACGGAGTATGGAGCCATTAATGCAGCTGGTCCCCTTGCAGGAAGCCTGCACCAAGAAGTCACTTCCCTTTGTAGCAGAAGATTTTGGAGCAATTTGTTTAACACGATAAGATAACCAGCCTCATGGAGAACCTTGTATTAGTCACCTTGTACGAAATGCTGAGGGTTCACTGTCCCTATTCTTCATTTGTCTCTTATACACCCCAGGGAACTAGATGGGGCGTACAATCACCATATTTAACTTACATAACATGGCTATTTGTGTATCTTATACATGTTCAAGGTCACTGACACGTAGTTCTAATGAACTATTTATGGAAGGACATCATTGGTTTGGTTTGGTTTAAAGGATTATCTTCATTGCACACGGACAACTCCATCAGAGCTCCTTGTTAGATCACACAAGGAGGATCTCAGCACTGTGCACGAACTCCGTAGCACCGGTGAGAATCCCAATGTGTGTATATAGGAATGGCACATTCTATAAATATTTGTGTGGTCATCATTACTCCGTGCTAAGTTATGTCATTCATTTATTTTCCTTTATTCTCCATATGGAGCGTTGAGCCTTCAATAAAATTGTTGGGCCCCTGGCAGAACTCCTGCACCAAGTATTCTTATCCTCTAACGGTTGTGGTTTCTGTAGCAATATGTTTTACATGGTGAGGTCGCTAGTGGATAGAAATTGTAAGACGAGCCTCCATCAGGGAGTAAGACTAGACTATAACAAAGCATTAGCAACAACTATTGATGAGATTGACCTAACCATAATGGTAAATGATTTATTTTGATAAATTACTCGGTCATAATCTTTGGCCATTTAGAATCTTATATCTCTACATCTATAATTTAGTTAGTACTCTGTATACATTATCTGAGGTATGTAGTCATGAATTTGGCAGATCTTGTCAATGGGTAAACAGTTCCCAATAGATTGAGAAACACAGTTTCACAATTCTTCTAGGAAGACATGTGAAAGAAAATAATGGGGTAGCAGTAAAACGGTTAACAGCGACTCTGACATAATTTGTTATTTCGTAACAGTTGCTTGTGTGACACTGTGATAATTTTCTGTTAAATATTAAACATAAATATATATGTAGCAGTCATTCGTAAGAAAGAACGAAGAGAAGCACTAAACAACAGTAAAGTAACATAAGTGATAGGCTCACCGGGGATTCGAACCAGGGACTATGCGATCGGTGCCATCACCGCGCTGGGGGAGTCAATGATAAAAGGCCACACATCCAACTCGGCAAGTCAGAGAACATAAAAGAGAAAAGATATTTTATAACTGCGCAGTCTCATGCAAATACTAGAACCGTAAAAAGAGTCTGTCTGTCATGCAAATACTTGTCTCATAAAAGGTGTCTATTATTCAAATATCGGTCCCGTAAAGTGATGTTGTCATACAAATAACTGTCCCGTAAAGTGATGATGTCATACAAATACCAGTCCCGTAAAGTGAAGATGTCATATCAATACCAGTCTCGTGAAGTGATGACGTCATACTAATACCAGTCCCGTAAAGTGATGATGTCATACAAATGCCAGTCCGTAAAGTGATCAATCAATCAAGCAATACCCTTTAGCTCCCCGAGGAGCATAGGCCTTCAACAAACACATACCAAGTCTTCTTGTCCCGTGCCATCCGCTCAAGTTCTTTCCATGTTTACCTCATCATTTTCACCTCTGTATTCAGCTCTCTTTTCCATGGGTTTTTTTGGTTTATTTATGCCTCTCTTTCCCTGTGGATTCCAGAACAAGGACTGCCTTGTAATGCTATCAACAGGTTTTCTCAATGTGTGTCCTATCCATCGCCAGCGTCTTCTTCTCAGCTCTTGTTCCACTGGCACTTGTCTGGTTCTTGTCATCAATTCCACATTTGTGACTTTGTCATACCATTTCAGTCCTTCTATTCTACGCAAGCACCCGTAGCTTTTTAGTTGTTGTTTTTGTTGCTCTCTATGTCTCAGAGCTATACAAAAGGACTGACATCACATCTGAGTTGAAGATTCTTATTTTCGTGTTGGACTTGATTTCTCTTGACCTCCATGTTTCCCAAATGCAATGAAAGCTCCTCTTGCTTATTGTATTCTTATTTTGATATCATTGTCTGTCTCTCCAACTTTGTCTATATTACTACCAAGATATGTGAACGATTCTATATCCTTTAGTGGTGTTTCTACAAGTTCAATCTTGTTATCATTTCTTGCATTTATTCTCATAATCTTTGTCTTTTCCATGTGTATTTTCAGGCCACTTGTTGTGACTTCTCATCGAGAATTTTCATTTTCTCTTGCCTCTGATTATGGTTATGGGACAGAAGAGCCAAGTCATCTGCAAAATCCAGATCATCAAGCTGTTTAGTCAGATTCCACTGGATTCCATTTTGTTGTGTGATGTCGATGTTTTCATAACCCAATCTATTGCTAGTAAGACAAGAAATTGAGACAAGAGGCATCCCTCTCGCACTCCTGTTCTTATCTCAAACGGTTCTGTAAGCTGTCCTTCGTGAAGAACTCTGCATGTCATGTCTTCATATGTTTTCTTTATTAAATTAATGATCTTCTGGGGAACTCCATAATGACTCATCAATTTCCAAAGTGATTCTCTGTCTACACTGTTAAATGCCTTTTCATAGTCCACGAATCCGATGTAAAGCAGTGAATTCCATTCCAGACTCTGTTCAACTAATATTCTCAATGTGGCTATCTGGTCTGTACATGATTTGTTTTGTCGAAAACCTGCTTGTTCATCTCTCAGTTGCTTGTCTATGGACTCTTTTTAATCTCTCAAGGATGATTCTGTTTAATACTTTTCCTGGCACTGATAGTAAAATTATTCCTCTATAAATGTGCACTCTTGTAAATTTCACTTTTTAGGCAACTTGACCAGACGACCTTCCTTCCATTCTGCTGGTATTTCCTCTCTCTCCCAGACTTTTGCCAAGTAGTTTGTATAATATCTCTGTAGAGGTATCAATATCTGTTTTGATGGCCTCTGCTGAAATTCCAGCTGGACCAGTTGCTTTTCCATCTTTCAGAAGCTTTGTGGCTTTCTTTATTTCTTCTCTACTTGGCTCCTTTTCTGCTGGCTGGATGTCTAGGGGATTAGTTGGAGCTGATCTCTTGAGAAGTTAGTCAAAATGTTCTGTCCATCTCTTCATTTGTTCTTGTATATTGCTAAGCAATTTTCCATTCTTATCTTTTATGAGGCCATTTGCTTGCTTATATCTCCCTGTTAGCTTCTATGTGTTGTTGTTCAGATCCCACATATTTTCTTTGGCTGCAGCTTCCTCTGCTTCCCTTGCCAACTCTTCAATATACTTCCTCTTGTCTCTTGATGTTTCTTCTTAATTCTTTGTTTGCTTCTATGTACACATCATGAGCCTTGGCTTTGGAGCTTCTGGTTTTGCTTTTGTTTAAATCTGCTTTCTTGTTTTTTTTTCTGTCTTCTATCTTGCTAATGGTTTCTGTTGTTATCCATGCTTTGTGCAGATGTTCTCTGTTTCTCAGTACTTCTTCACATGTCTCGTTTCATATATTTTTTACTTGTTGCTAGTGGTCTTCCGTATCTGCTTCATCTTCCAGCTGTTGGAGTACTTGGTATTTGTTGGATATTGTGATAGAAAACATTTCTCTTATTTCCTTATTTCTTAGATATCCCACATTGTAGTGTTGTCTATAGCTATATACTGTTGCAAATTTCTTGAGTTTTAGCCAACAGAAGATGGTGGTCTGATACCCCATCTGCTCCTCTACATAATTTTACATCATGCAGTGATGACCCAAACTTTTTACTTATGCATATGTGATCGATCTGATTCTCAGTTCTGTGGTCTGGTGATATCCATGTTGCTTTATGTATTCTTTTATGAGGAAATATGCTTCCTCCTATAGCTAGTTGATTTGAAACACAGAAGTTAGCTAATAGTTCTCCATTCTCGTTCATTATACCTAATCCATGCTTTCCCATGATGTCTTCAAAGCAGGTGTCGTTTGTACCTATTTTCGCGTTTAGGTCCCCCATCAAAATTGTGATGTCCTTTATTTTCTTTTTGTCCAAGACATTTTGTAATCTGGTTTAAAAGTCTTCTTTCTCAGATTCTTCTTTATCATTTGTTGGTGCATAACATTGGATGATGTTTATATTTACTTTCTTTTTGGCTGATTTAAACCTTGCTTATAATTCGGGGTCCCATTGCTTCCCATTCTATAAGTGCCTTCTGTGCTTCCCTAGACAGCATTACAGCCACCGCTTCACTGTGGTGGGCTCTTTCCTCCTCATGTCCTGAGGACAATACCATTTCTCCTGTGATCAATCTCCTCCTCTCTATGCCCTTCCACCGTGTCTTGCAATTCTGTAATTTGTCATTTCTGCTGCTACCTGGGCAGTTTTCCCTTGTTCACAAAGAGTGCGAACATTCCAGGTGCCAAACCTGGAGATTTTCCTAGACGAAAAAAGGTTAGTTGGCAACCAAGACTCCTTTCGGCTTTCTCTGGGTTGCTTCATGCGCCTCCTTTCCAGAGGACCTTCTTCTGTCTTGGGCGGCTGAGTTGATTTATATTCTGCATTTGACTTGTCCATGTTTGTTGAAGTGTTTGCGGTAAACAGTTTTTTACGGGATGGGGTAACCAGCCCTATCCCCAAACCTCCTTAGTCGCTTTTTACGACATGCATGGTAGGGTACAGTGTTATTATTCTTTGCTCCCCTTTCGGGCCCCGGTAACACACGGGTGCGTAAAGTGATGATGTCATACAAATACCAGTCCCGTAAAGTGATGATGTCATACAAATACCAGTCCCGTAAAGTGATGATGTCATACAAATACCAGTCTCGTAAAGTGAAGCTGAGAGCGCAGAATGTCTGTATCTAGCACCAGAAGAGCCAACCATTATCTAATTAAACGTGAAACGTATGTGTAAAGATCGTGGAAGTTCCTTGATTCAGCTGCCCCTGAATGCTAAAAATGGTGCCCCTGAAGTCTCGATCTCGCGACAGAACGAGCAAACAAGCTTTGCTATTTGTGATCTTGCCGTGAGATGTTGATCTTTGAATTAATTATCTTGTTCAATCGGTACAGCGTAGATACAAGGACACCAGCACGACAGCATACGGAATCACGTCTGCCTCAATATTCACTAACGTTTTAATCGATTGTTCATCCTCCCGCATTTGGCGCGAGCCAAGATTATGGTGGCGTTCTTCGCATCTCATAGCGGGGTAGTAGAGCGGGTAATGAGCTTGTATCTCCGGCAATGTAACTGGGTTCGCAGCCTGGTAACTCCACGCTCCAAATAACCCTTCTGTGAGTGGATGCCTCATCCGTGTGTTACCGGGGCCCAAAATTGGAGCAAAGAATAGTAACACTGCTCTCTGCCATGCATGTCGTAGAAAGCGACTAAGGAGGGTTGGGCATGGGACTGGTTACCCCATCCTGTAAAAAATTTAAACCACAAAAACTTCAACAAACATGGACAAGTTAATTAAGAAAAATAAAACACAGCCATCCAAGACAGGGGAAGGTCTTCTCGCAGGAAGGCGTATGATGCAACACAGAGAAAGCCGAAAGGAGTCTGTGTTACTTACTAACCTTCTTTCTTCTAGGAGAACTTCCAGATTTGGCACCTGGAATGTTCGGACATTAAACGAACAAGGGAAAGTGGCACAAGTAACAGCAGAAATGAGGGAATATAAAATCGAGGTTCTGGGAATGTGTGAAGGGGGTAGACAAGAAGAAACTCATCACAGGTGAATTGGTGCTATTCTCAGGACATGAAGACGGAAGTTCACACCACAGTGAAGGGGTAGCTCTTATGTTATCTAAAGAAGCACAGAAAGCACTCATTGAATGGGAAGCTGTTGGACCCAGAATAATAACAGCTACTTTTAAAACAGCTAAATAGAAAATAAATGTAAATGTCATCCAATGTTATGCACCAGCTAATAACAAAGAAGAGTCTGTGAAAAAAGCATTTTATACTAGACTACATGAAATTATGGAAAAAGTAAAAAAAAGAGACATCACAATTTTGATGGGTGACATATTTTTTTTTTTTTTTTTTTTTTTTTTTTTTTTTTTTTGCGTTCGCCCGCTAATACTCGAGGCGAAATCTCAGGTTATTATTTTATGTCTAACCTGACATTGATTTTACGTGAGTATCCCTTTATTTCTTGTACAGAGACAGGTGTCCCTCGCCATTCAGGCAAATACTCGCCGATTTCGGAGGTACCCATTGCAGCTGGGTCGGCTCAGGAGCCGCCAGTCCCTGGTCGACGACACTCCTTCAAATGTTCTCGCCAGGTCTCGAGTTAATCCAGTCCAAATCCCGGTCGACGAAAAATTCTCAAATGCCGTCGCCCGGGTTTGATCCTGTATCACCCGGTCGCCAGAGCGGTGTTGTAACCACTACGCTAGCGCGGCTCCCGATGGGTGACATGAATGCAAAGATAGGTACAGTCAACATCGGATTTGAAGAAGTCATGGGAAAACATGGGCTAGGAATAATGAATGAAAATGGGGAACTATTCTCAAACTTCTGTGCTTCAAATCAACTGGCTATAGGAGGAAGCATGTTTCCGCAAAAGAGAATACACAAGGCAACATGGATATCACCAGACCATAGAACAGAAAATTAGATTGATCATATATACATAAACAAGAAGTTTAGATCATCATTGCAGGATGTAAAGGTATATAGAGGAGCAGATGTGGCATCAGATCACCACCTTCTGATAGCCACAGTAAAAATGAAACTCAAGAGATATGCAACAATGCAAAATTATAGACAACAATTTAATGTAGGACATCTAAGAAATCAAGAAACAAGAGACAAATTTGCGGTCACAATATCCAACAAATTCCAAGTGCTCCAACACCTGGAAGATGTAGAGAAAACAGAAGACTATTGGCAGCAAATCAAAACTGTATAGAATGAGACATGTGAAGAAATACTGGGGAAAAGGGAACGACAGCAAAAAGCGTGGATAACAACAGAAACCATCAATAAGATAAAAGACAGAAAAAAACAAGAAAGCAGATTTAAACACAAGCAAAACCAGAAGTCCCAAAGCCAAGGCTCAAGAAGTGTACACAGAAGCAAACAAAGAAGTATCAAAAAAGGCAAGAGGAAGTATATTGAGGAGTTGGCAAGAGAGGCAGCAGATGTTGCAGCCAAAGGAAATATGAGAGAACTGTATAGCTGCACAAAGAAGCTAACAAGGAAATACAAGCAAACTAGTTGCCTCATAAAAGACAAGAATAGACAACTGCTCAGCAACATACAAGAGCAAATGAAAAGGTGGACAGAATATTTTGAGGACCTTCTCAATAGACCAGCTCCACAAAACCTCCCGGACATCCAGCCAGCAGAAGAAGATCTACAAATTAACGGTGAAAGACCAACGAAAGAAGAAATAAAGAAAGCCATAAAGCTTCTAAGAGATGGAAAAGTGTCTGGACCTGATGGCATTCCAGCAGAGGCCATCAAAGCAGATATCGGCACCGCTACAGAGATGTTATTTAAATTACTTGGTAAAGTCTGGGAAAGGGAAGAGATACCAGCAGAATGGAAGGAAGAATATCTGGTTTTTTTTTTTTTTTTTTTTTTTTTAACCAGCGGCACTTGGGCTTTCAGCCCTTCGTCCCAATGACATGTCATTGCGAGGCTGGGGAACCTGAGGACTTTCCTTCCAACCCGGTCAGGAGCTTCGCTCCTTCCCATCCACAGAGGGTTTATCACAGGAGCCGTTCAGGCTATTCAGTCAAATTTCCGGCCGTAAACATTTCTTCAAACGCCGACGCCCGGGTTTGAACCATGAACACCTGGTCGCCAGTACAACGCCGAAGCCATTACACCAGCGCGGCTCCCAGAATATCTGGTTAAGTTGCCTAAGAAAGGAAAATTACAAGAGTGCACAAATTATAGAGGAATAATATTACTATCAGTGCCAGGAAAAGTATTAAACAGGATTATCCTTGAGAGATTAAAAGAGTCCATAGACAAGAAACTGAGAGATGAACAAGCAGGTTTTCGACAAAACAGATCATGTACAGACCAGATAGCCACGTTGAGAATAATAGTTGAACAAAGTCTGGAATGGAATTCACCACTATACATCGGATTTGTGGACTACGAAAAGGCATTTAACAGTGTAGACAGAGAATCACTTTGGAAATTGATGAGGCATTATGGAGTTCCCCAGAAGATCATTAATTTAATAAAGAAAACATATGAAGACATGACATGCAGAGTTCTTCACGAAGGACAGCTTACAGAACCGTTTGAGATAAGAACAGGAGTGCGAGAGGGATGACTCTTGTCTCAATTTTTTTTCTTACTAGCAATAGACTGGGTTATGAGATCATCGACAACACACAACAGAAATGGAATCCAGTGGACTCTGACTAAGCAGTTGGATGATCTGGATTATGCTGATGAATTGGCTCTTCTGTCCCATACACGTAATCAGATGCAGGACAAATTGAAAACACTCGATGAGAGGTCACGGCAATTGGGTCTAAAAATACACAGGGAAAAGACAAAAATAATGATAATAAATGCAGGTAATGATATCAGGGTTGAACTTGAAGAAACACCAATACAAGATGTAGAATCGTACACATATCTTGGCAGCAATATAGACAAAGTTGGAGGGACAGACAGTGATATCAAACTAAGAATACAAAAAGCAAGAGGAGTTTTCATTGCATTGGGAAATAAATGGAGATCAAGAGAAATCAAGTCCAACACGAAAATAAGAATCTTCAACTCAAATGTGAAGTCAGTCCTATTGTATGGCTCTGAGACATGGAGAACAACAAAGACAACAACCAAAAAGCTACAGACTTTCATAAACGGGTGCTTGCGTAGAATAGAGGGATTGAAATGGTATGACAAGTTTACCAACGTGGAATTGATGACAAGAACTAGTGTAACCGGGGCATGTGTTCCTTAGGACTGGAACGGCACCATATTACTTTCATGTGGCAGTGCCGGTGTCACGGGACGCGAGTAAGTCTGCATTTTAATTCTTAAAACCAGACATCGTCTTCATCAATCGTGGTAATCCGACCAATTTCGCATGGACTGTTTACATAACAATAGACAGTGGGTCAACAGATTATTGAGGTAATCGCTTCAACGTCTCGGTTGTGTTTTCACAAAGGCAGGAAGGTACAAGCAATATTATTGTGGCTAGCCGTAGAATGTAATGTTTACAGAACACTGAGACAGCACGCAACAACATTCACCTGAAATGTTTTCACAACACGCGGACATTGCACCAACAGACTATCGGAATAATTGATACTAAGTTGCGGATATGTTTACACAGGGCCAGTGTTAACCAAGTATTGTTGTGACTAAGGGAGACTTAAAGTCTGCACAAGGGCAACATGAAAGCAGAAAAAGCAACGTACAAGTTGTCTCGGAATATACGAAATTATAACGAGAAGAACAAACAACACTGTACGTGCCCCAAAAGACGAACGCAGACAAACTAGTTGTCTCGGATAAGCAAAATATGAGAGCGACCATAGCAAAATAATACAGGAAATTGTACACAGTTTGAGGACGGAATGTCTGACTTTAGGAAAACAAACGAAATTTCACATGACACAGGAAGCGAACCCGAAAAAAATCGCCCTAGGCGATTCAGACGATATATAACCCAACTAGATTCATTGCTTGGCATTGGTAAGAGAAACCATTCCGCCAACCAAAACGTGGGTTCTAGATTTCACAAGAAAGAATCATTAGACATTTATGTCTAACAGGATAATATATACATATTTTTCCATAAATATAACACTGTAAATACCAGTCACGTTTATTATAATATTATATTTCACACTAATAAGTACAGGTTGCAATAAACGCCATGCAGAGAATGATTATATTTATAAGATTGCACAGTTTCCAGTAACTATAACGAAGTAAATACAAGACACTTTTTATTTTACATTACATGTTAAACGTGCAGTAAACACCGCACAGCCTTTCTTACACATACAAGTAGCATAGTTTACGGGATACTTACAAAGGGTTCATTATTTTATCCATCACAGGTAGGCGGAACATTTGAGATACTCATCCTTAGTCTACTACGTGGTTGGCGTTAATCACAGGACAAGCTTTAGAGTAGGGCCGACCGAGATACTGCGACGACACGCATCTCACACGTAATTAACGGCAACAACCTACCAATACTCCACGGGGGTCAGAAAGGAATTTACCAGGCGGTGAAGGGTCTTTCTATCATCGACTACCCACCCAAAAAGAAAGCAGAAAATACCCAGAAGGATTGCTGCATTTCTAAATAGCTGTCCACGTGAAATTTAATGATCTGAAGTGGCAGTCGCCAACGGATGATTTTTACAACAAGTGCCTTTGAGAAATTTAATGATCTGAAGTGGCAGTCGCCAACGGATGATTTTTTACAACAAGTGCCTTTGAGAAACTATGATCAAAAGCTGCAAGAGCAGACGGGAGATTTTGTAACCCCAGTGCCTACCAAATTTATCGAGATCCTAAATTACATGCAGTAATGGACAGATTCTCCCTGTACAATTGATGCACCAACAAATACGAATATACAACATATTTCCATCATCGTCACCACATAAGCAAAATACCAAGACAACAAAAGGACATCTGCATAACAGACGAAGTCTCACCCGCCTAACATTGTGTTCAACCTCACCCATGAATAAGACACCTCGGACGCTCGGGACAATGTCAACACAGGCATTGTGAAAGACAAAAATACAAGCCGTGGACACCTGGCGAAATCGAGTGAACCGTCCAATGTTATTGTAGGCAGACAAAGACTTGTCCATTGTGTTCAAACAACCAGAGTTTATTGACAGTTAGCAAGAGACCAAGAAACACAAGATATCCTTTTTGTTAGTATTTAGGAGTTACTTAAATTCATCATCATCACATAGGGTAGACTTTAGATTCATTTGTGTATTTTGCATTAACTAATATCTTTCTTCACAGGGATAGTTAATGTTATTTCTAGTTGCATTTGTATCAGTGTAATTGAATGTTGTTATATTTCAGAACATTAATAAATGTTGTAGTTGTGTTTACCAACACACGTTATCACATATATAGAGAAGGAACGAAAGTGTGCGAAAGAGACATACTGTTCTTCTTCTCTTTCTCTTCTGTTCACTCAGTGTAATAGGGGAGTGGGGGCTCGTTAGTATATAGAGGGGGAGATAGAGTGGTAGGAGGTATATGTCACGAGATCCAGAATCACTGGGGCTCTATGCTGGGAATTCATCCCAAAGTCTTATATTCACCTTCTCCACTCCTGCTGCTCATCTTCAACCGGGTGCCAGGCGAATCTGAGCCATTGACAAAGCCGGCACCTCACAGATAACTCTTTTTGGTTACCCTCACAGGGGTAACTTTGTGACATAATTGGGGGCTCGTCCGGGATATACCTTGGGACTTGCCCTAGACTAAAACATTAAATAATTCTTTTTTGCAAATTTTGTATAAACCTATTCACTGTCTTCTATACTGTTCCTTATTCTACTTAGGTAGAGGGAAAGAACACAGAATAGAGTATTAGATAACTAGATATTCATATTAGATATTAAGATTAGATATTCATAGTATATTAAGAAAGACATTGACACAGGTTAGAAGATTACACCGTATTAATTTATATGCACTTTATTACTGCATCTGGTTACCAATATTGATTTGTTGTCATCATTATAAATTTACCTGGATTTTTGGTAGTACCACGTGGGACTCGATCAAAAGGCATTGTTGAAGTCGGACGCTTTGAACGAGCGACCCGACATTGTGTATTCCTTTTGTTCACAAGTGGACAATAGCGACTAAGCCACTGAGACGAAACATTTTAGTATTGTTTTCTTGGTAGGCAGGCAGTTGATGGTCAGAAATATTTGACTGGTATTCTTAGCAAGCCTTAGAATTGTATTGCCAAGGTTTTCTTTACTATTGTCATTTACCTGTACGGCTGTAAAGGTTATAGCGAAGCATACGGGAAATTTGTTTTGGTTCTCCCTTTGGCCAAGGGCACAAATTTTTTTCTTCGCCCTATATTTTTTTTCTCTCACATAATTTTGAGTAGCGATAGGCAGATTGAATTCTAGCTTGATCATGGCAGATTTGATGCAAATTCGCGCTGCGATTATCCAGGAAGCAACTAGTTTAAAACTAGAAAAAGGAGAACTTATGGAATATGTGGAAAAAATGTTAACGGCGCACAAAGAAGAGAGAAAAGACAAACTTGCAGAGCAAGAGAGAAAAGATAAACTAGCAGCAGAAGTAGAGCAAAGAAGATTGACATTAGCAGCGGAGAAGGAGGAGAGAGAAGCCAAGAAATTAGAAGCTGAGAGAGAGAGAGAGCATGACCTACGGATGAGACAACTAGAGTGGGAGCATAGAACCCAGTCGCACGCAGATGAAGGGGCAGGGGCTTCGCCCAGGTCAGACTGCACAACGTCTTCGCACCAACATTATAATCAGGCCATGAAATTTCCGCTGGAAGTATTCTCGGAACGAAATGACAATATAGCCGACTTCCTAGACCGGTTTGAACGGACCGCTAGGAGCTATGGCCTGCAGGAAAACCTCTGGAATACTAAAGTGTCACAAGGACTCCGGGGTATAGCATATGACGTCTTTAGCAGATTACCTGAGGGCTTACAAGACGATTATGAAACTTTGAAAAAAGCCCTCTTGGTACGCTTTGAATTACAAGCAAGCGCCTTCCAGCACAAGTTCCGTACAACTAAGCGCGAAAATGGCGAAACGTATCCGCAATTTGCGGCAAGGTTAGAAGGATATCTGCTCAAATGGATGAAACTAGGAGAATTTACGCAAACCTTCGAGGGACTCAAAGAATTGGTCATGATTGAACAGATCAAAGATTCGATGTCCTCAGAGATGAGAAAGTTCCTCATAGAAAATGGTGCAGAAAAACTAGAAAACATTCTGGTTTTGGCAGAACGGTTCCAGAGCGCTTTGAAGGAAACCCAAGGCACCCGGAAGAAACATCCGGAGTTCCAACCAAGACCTAAGGACAAGGAGTTCCTTAATAAGGTGGAGAAGGGCCCAGTTGACCGGTATCAGGGGAAGAAGGACAACTCGCTTCGTAATCCCCAAAGACAGGAAACTCAACATCACACCTTTGCTCAGAACCAGAGACAAGGGGATAAATGGTGCAGGTTTTGTCGTATGAAAAATCACTACACCAGCGAGTGCCGAAACCGCCCGCCTCCCCAGCGCGCGGCGTGTATAGAAACTCGAACAACGAAGGACAAAGAGGCTCGGAAAGAAGAGGGGGAAAAATCACATCCGGCAGTGGTGGACGAAGTGGTCGTAAATGGAGAAAGAGTGAACTGCTTATATGATACGGGCTTGGAGTTTGATTCGGTCATCAGCGCTAGGCTGGTCAAACCAGAACACTTGACCGAGGAAACAATAGAGATCCAGGGGCCAGTCAAAAGCAACCCCCCTTTAACGGTGCCCATTGCGCGAATTCAGATAGAATCAAGATTTGTATCGGGAGAAATACGATCGGCCGTCCTCGAAGATCCCATTTATGATGTCATCCTTGGCTGCAAATATGTATTCTTAGGGAATCCCCCTAAGCCGAAAGTTGTAGCAGCAGTGCAGACACGAGGCCAAGCAAAGAAAGAGGAGAGTGCGCAGAACACACGTAATCCACTCCCAGAAGAACTGAAGCAAGCTCAAAAGGTCGACAGATCGTTAGAACCTTGCTTTCGGAAGGTACTGAAAGGGAATAGCCCGCCAAAACCAGGAGACTTTTATTGCAAGCAAGGCCTACTGTTCCGTAAAGCAGGGAAGCACGGACAGGAACATACTCAGCTGGTAGTACCCACTCCATACCGAACCCAAATATTAGAGATGGGACATTCGATTACGTTTAGTGGCCACATGGGGATTGGAGCCACAGCCCAAAGGATAACTAGCCATTACCATTGGCCAGGCATCACAGGCGACATTGATCGATTTGTGCGGTCATGCCCCGAATGCCAACGCGTGGCGCCTAAACATTGGACAACACCAGCACTCCTGGGTGAGATGCCAATTTTTGGGGTCCCATTCGAAAGAGTTGCGGTCGACTTAATTGGACCACTGCTGAGGACGAAGAAGCGGAATACCCACATTCTTACCTTAGTGGATTTATGCTCCATGTGGGGGGAAGCTATAGCCCTACCCGCTTGTGACTCAGTACATGTAGCAGAGGCCCTGCTGCAAATCTTCACTCGAGTGGGATTTCCTAACCAAATCCTCACGGACAATGGGTCACAGTTTCGGGGAAAGTTGACAGAGGAAGTGCTCAAGATATTCAGAACCAAGCACGTATTCTCATCACCATATCACCCACAGTCCAACGGCAGCGTAGAAAGATTTAACGGGACCCTCACCAATATGATCCGAAAACTGGCGCAGGAAAAACCGGAGACGTGGGACACATACTTACCGGCTGCACTATTCGCATACAGAGAGGTACCGCACTCGTCCACCGGATATCCCCCAGCCACCCTACTATTTGGTAGGCCAATAAAAGGGCCATTAGAAGCGTTACTGAGGACTTGGACGGACAAGGAAGCAGATGAAACGGTCACCACGGCGTTCCAGTACGTTACAGAGCTCAAACAACGACTGAAAACGGGATGGGAATTGGCGACCACAAACCTGAAAGAAGCCAGGCGGAAGCACGCCCGGCAATATAACAAGAGGGCTAAGGATCGGGAACTGGTAGTGGGAGAGAAGGTATTGCTCCTACTTCCCAGTTCACAGAACAAATTACAGATTGGATGGCGAGGACCATACACAGTGGTCGAGAAGGTCTCTCGAACCAATTACAAGATACAAGTGGAGAAGAAGCAGAAATTGTATCACATCAATTTACTGAAGAAATATTTGGAAAGGCCCCCTAGCGAATCTGCGCACCTAATGGCGTTAGCAGTAGCCACCCAAATGACTCACGAACCTCTGTCGTCAGTGGAATATCCTATAGAGTCGAGAGAGTCATACTCAGATGCCCAGATCAATCCCTCTCTCGCAGAAGGACAACAACAGGAGGAGATCCGACAGCTTTTGGCTCACCACCAAGAAACACTCACTGATAAACCGGGCCGAACATCATTGGTCGAGTTTGACATGTGCCTGACGGATCACAACCCAATCCGGGCAAAGAATTATCCTTTACCATACGCGAAGGCCACTGCATTGAAACAAGAGATCGACTATTTGTTGAAAGAAGGAATTATCTCCAGGTCAGAATCCCCATACAATGCCAGTGTGGTTTTATTGAGGAAACCTAGCGGTGAACATCGCTTGTGTATTGATTATCGGAGACTAAACGCGGTTACGCAATTTAACCCAGAGCCACTACCCGATACCAACCAGTTGTTTGCAAAGCTGAGTCGGGCATGCTACTTTTCCAAGATAGACCTCAGCAAAGGGTATTACCAGATACCAGTTAAAGTGGGCGTCAGACCTCTTTTGGCCTTCAGCACGCCGGAAGGCCACTTCGAATTCAACGTTTTACCGTTTGGGTTGAGCAATGCTCCGGGAATTTTTACTAAAATGATGAGGAAACTACTAGATCCTCTGGGGAATGACGCAATACAGAATTTCATGGATGATATTTTGATTGCCACGGAAACATTTGAGGAACATGTACAGGCCCTAGCCCAGCTGTTGGGGAGACTGAAGGAAGCAGGCTTAACTGCGCGGCCAACTAAGTGCCAGTTAGCATATTCAGAACTTGATTTTTTGGGGCATACTATAGGGCAGGGAACAATGGTACCCGAAGACAAGAACATAGAGAAGATGAAAAGGGCACCCAGACCGTCCACGAAAAAGGACGTAAGATCTTTTGTATCTCTTTGTGGGTTTTATCAAAGATACATCAAAGATTTTAACAGCATTTGCACACCATTGACAGAATTAACGAAGAAAGGGAACCCAGATAAAGTAAGATGGAATTCTGAATGCGAGCAGGCTTACACCCTGTTAAAGGAGAAACTCACGGCGAAACCAATCTTACAGTTACCAGACACTACCAAGGAGTTCACCCTGAGAACGGATGCGAGTAACGTCGGTCTAGGAGCGACGCTACTACAAGCGCACAGCGAGACGGACGCCTCGCTCTTCCCAATCGCCTACGCCAGCAGAAAACTAAATAAAGCGGAGAAAAATTACTCGACAATTGAGAAAGAGTGCCTGGCGTTAGTATGGGCAGTGAGGAAATTTCAACCCTACTTATACGGCAGGAAATTCAACCTACAATGCGACCACCAGCCTTTAACATTTTTGGCTGCCTCGAAAAACTTAAACTCCCGACTCATGAGGTGGTCGCTGGTTCTGCAACCATACACCTTTCACATCGACTACATCCCAGGAAAAGAAAACGTGGGAGCGGACTTCCTAAGCCGCCACCCGACCTCCATGTCAGAAGGAATGAACAAGGAAGATGAGGAGGATATTAATAGCGAAGAGATAACATCAGCCGACAATAGGGAATGGAAAATGCATCCTGACTCGCAGGAGTCTTCCCAAGCTAAGACTTTGTGTGGGGGACATATGTCACGGGACGCGAGTAAGTCTGCATTTTAATTCTTAAAACCAGACATCGTCTTCATCAATCGTGGTAATCCGACCAATTTCGCATGGACTGTTTACATAACAATAGACAGTGGGTCAACAGATTATTGAGGTAATCGCTTCAACGTCTCGGTTGTGTTTTCACAAAGGCAGGAAGGTACAAGCAATATTATTGTGGCTAGCCGTAGAATGTAATGTTTACAGAACACTGAGACAGCACGCAACAACATTCACCTGAAATGTTTTCACAACACGCGGACATTGCACCAACAGACTATCGGAATAATTGATACTAAGTTGCGGATATGTTTACACAGGGCCAGTGTTAACCAAGTATTGTTGTGACTAAGGGAGACTTAAAGTCTGCACAAGGGCAACATGAAAGCAGTATGAATACGAAATTATAACGAGAAGAACAACACTGTACGTGCCCCAAAAGACGAACGCAGACAAGTTGTCTCGGATAAGCAAAATATGAGAGCGACCATAGCAAAATAATACAGGAAATTTTACACAGTTTGAGGACGGAATGTCTGACTTTAGGAAAACAAACGAAATTTCACATGACACAGGAAGCGAACCCGAAAAAAAATCGCCCTAGGCGATTCAGACGATATATAACCCAACTAGATTCATTGCTTGGCATTGGTAAGAGAAACCATTCCGCCAACCAAAACGTGGGTTCTAGATTTCACAAGAAAGAATCAAGACATTGTGTCAGTGAAATTCGTATAGGGACACCAAGGTTAGTGTAATATATTTTGTACTTTATCATTATTATGTCTTAACTTCATTCAGATAATATATACATATTTTCCATAAATATAACACTGTAAATACCAGTCACGTTTATTATAATATTATATTTCACACTAATAAGTACAGGTTGCAATAAACGCCATGCAGAGAATGATTATATTTATAAGATTGCACAGTTTCCAGTAACTATAACGAAGTAAATACAAGACACTTTTATTTTGCCTCTTACATTACATGTTAAACGTGCAGTAAACACCGCACAGCCCTTTCTTATAGTGATAAGATTTCACATACAAGACACTACAGGCGTAGCATAGTTTACGGGATACTTACAAAGGGTTCATTATTTTATCCATCACAGTGGTAGAGACAGGGACCATTTGAGATACTCATCCTTAGTCTACTACGTGGTTGGCGTTAATCACAGGACAAGCTTTAGAGTAGGGCCGACCGAGATACTGCGACGACACGCATCTCACACGTAATTAACGGCAACAACCTACCAATACTCCACGGGGGTCAGAAAGGAATTTACCAGGCGGTGAAGGGTCTTTCTATCATCGACTACCCACCCAAAAAGAAAGCAGAAAATACCCAGAAGGATTGCTGCATTTCTAAATAGCTGTCCACGTGAAATTTAATGATCTGAAGTGGCAGTCGCCAACGGATGATTTTTACAACAAGTGCCTTTGAGAAATTTAATGATCTGAAGTGGCAGTCGCCAACGGATGATTTTTTACAACAAGTGCCTTTGAGAAACTATGATCAAAAGCTGCAAGAGCAGACGGGAGATTTTGTAACCCCAGTGCCTACCAAATTTATCGAGATCCTAAATTACATGCAGTAATGGACAGATTCTCCCTGTACAATTGATGCACCAACAAATACGAATATACAACATATTTCCATCATCGTCACCACATAAGCAAAATACCAAGACAACAAAAGGACATCTGCATAACAGACGAAGTCTCACCCGCCTAACATTGTGTTCAACCTCACCCATGAATAAGACACCTCGGACGCTCGGGACAATGTCAACACAGGCATTGTGAAAGACAAAAAATACAAGCCGTGGACACCTGGCGAAATCGAGTGAACCGTCCAATGTTATTGTAGGCAGACAAAGACTTGTCCATTGTGTTCAAACAACCAGAGTTTATTGACAGTTAGCAAGAGACCAAGAAACACAAGATATCCTTTTTGTTAGTATTTAGGAGTTACTTAAATTCATCATCATCACATAGGGTAGACTTTAGATTCATTTGTGTATTTTGCATTAACTAATATCTTTCTTCACAGGGATAGTTAATGTTATTTCTAGTTGCATTTGTATCAGTGTAATTGAATGTTGTTATATTTCAGAACATTAATAAATGTTGTAGTTGTGTTTACCAACACACGTTATCACATATATAGAGAAGGAACGAAAGTGTGCGAAAGAGACATACTGTTCTTCTTCTCTTTCTCTTCTGTTCACTCAGTGTAATAGGGGAGTGGGGGCTCGTTAGTATATAGAGGGGGAGATAGAGTGGTAGGAGGTATATGTCACGAGATCCAGAATCACTGGGGCTCTATGCTGGGAATTCATCCCAAAGTCTTATATTCACCTTCTCCACTCCTGCTGCTCATCTTCAACCGGGTGCCAGGCGAATCTGAGCCATTGACAAAGCCGGCACCTCACAGATAACTCTCTTTGGTTACCCTCACAGGGGTATCTTTGTGACAGCCGGTATATGCAGTATTTTCAATTTACTTTACAGAGAGCAGATGTTTAACTGGCCTAATCACCAGAGATTTAGATTTCTCTCTTAAATTTGTGTTACCAGGTTCGATTTTCTTCTCTTAGATGTTGATGTAGCGAATTTAATTGAAATAGACAGATTTCTTATCTAGATCTCAAAACTGTAGTAATTCACCTTCTCAACAGCGTTCGATTTCATGCAAAACTTTTAATATCTTTCAGCATGAAACTTAAAATTTCAACAAAGTCTGGAATTTAGGACATTTTTACAATAATAAGCATAATAAAGTTTTATCATCTCATCAGATGCTTTCATCGATGCAAAAATCCCTTTTTGCATCTTTGTCTCGTAGGCCTACTCAATTGTCAAATATGGCGAACCTTCTCATTCCTCCGTGTTCCTTCCTTTAAGTTACAGTCTTATTTTAGGTTCGACTACATTTACCCATCTCCTCAGATTTGTCCTTGATTTCTTTATTGTCATAAGCATTCCTGGAGTTAAATGCTTTCCAACACAAGAATAGTCTACTCTACCTGATTTGAGGTGTAAGACATTGTTTTTTTCAAATTGACTCAAATCCTCGAGCCTAGTTCTGCTGCGACTAGGGTTGGGAGCTCTATTCAGAATACATGTTTAACTATCGTCACTACTTACGCCAGTGAGAAAATATATAACACTCAATGTCCTGAATTACACATTTTATAATAAATGTTGTAGTTTGATTTCCTCAAAACTAAGAAATATGTAGAGCTAGATCAGATACGACCTCTTGAGTTGCGCTCTTTCATTCTACTGCCAAAATGGCGTCCTGTTCCACTTTCCCCGGGGTAAATCTGAGCTATCCGATTGGTCAGGGGAAATCACCCAATTATTAGAAATGGCGTGTGGAAGCGACTCTTTGTCCTAAATATGTGACACTATTTATTATTTTCTGTTTCTCATAAAATATAAAATTATGGGGTGGTCTGTGCTTCCTCTGTCTCGTAAGAATATAGTCTGTTTCCAAAGGAACAACTATGTACACGGCCACACTAGACAAGTGCCAGTGGAACAAGAGATGAGAAGAAGACTATGCCAATGGATAGGACATACACTGAGGAAACCTGGTTGATAGCATTACAAGGCAGTCCTTGTTATGGAACCCCCAGGGCAATAGAGGCAGAGGTAGACCAAGAAGCACATGAAGAAGAGAGCTGGAAACAGAGGTGAAAATGATAAGGAGAACGTAGAAAGAACTTGAGATGATGGAACATGACAGTAGGACTTGGCATGTGTTTGTTGAAGGCCTATGCTCCTTTTGGGAGTGGAGGGTTATGAATGAATGAGTGGATGCCTGACTGCACTTGAATCTGCTTTTATGTGGACACGCCTCTTTTTGTTTCTACTTCTTTATTTCTTACAAGTGCCTCAACATACCATTTCTGTGTATTATTTATTTACTGTTCCCAGGCCTCGGGTTTCATTCTTTATTTTTTTTTCACTTTGATTATCATGCGTTTCACATACCAAGAAATCTTCTCTTGTATTCTATATTATCATTTCCATATCACTGCCCGTTCCACATCTTTGTCCATGTTCCTTCCAACAATCTTACTTTCCGTTCCACATCTTTGTCCATGTTCCTTCCAACACTCTTAATTATATGTATGTATTCATATTTAAGTTAGTTAGTTGCTTATCCTTTTACAGGACGTGGCAATCAACCCCAGCTTTTATTGGCTGTTTGTGATTTTTCTAGGCAATTTTTTTCATTCAATTCATATTTAAGAGATTGTTTATCCAAACGCAAATTAATTACCATTTACCGCATTTATTCTCATAATCTTTGTCTTTTCTTTGTGTAATTTCAGACTTAATTTCTGTAACCTCTTAATTCAGTAGGCTCATTTTGTCCTGCATCGGGTTTAGGTAATGTAACGGAAGGGAAAGGCCATTGACTAAAATGTAAATCGTCTAGCTGTTTTTGCACAGTCGACGGAATCACATTTTTGTTGGTTTAACTTGTTGAACTTGTTTTGATAATTCAATCAGCATTCAGTAGCAAAAAGAAACTAATATGACCAGTGCCATACCTATCCCATTAATCAAATGTCCTTCATGATGAATTCTGAATTTCATGTCTTTAGTTGTCTTTAATAACCTTATTAAGTTATTGAACTTAAGTGAAATTTCATTGCGCCTTAACAGTTCCCAATGTGATCCTCTGTCTAAACTGTCGTAGAACTTTTCTAAGTTCACAGATCCAATGTGATCCTCGGTCGTAGAACTTTTCTAAGTTCACAGATCCAATGTCAAATAAAAGGTCAGCGTAGTCCCATAGCAGATACAGCCGCAGTGGAGTGAAGAGTTAGAGACGTCACTATACTAGATACAACCTTATCAGTTGGGGTAACCAATCCCCTTCCTTTCTGCCTTTACCTTCCCTAACTCACTGCAGAGTTCGGTACCAATTTACAGCTGGGTAGACTGGAGAGTGACGCTGTCAGGTTTTGATCCCGGATCCCAGTAATTTTGCCGGGAGAAGCAAGCGCTTCTAACCGCTTATCCAATCGGACGCTGGATTCAACATGATGAGTTTAATTCTATACAACGTGGGCTGCATGTTTACGCTTATTTTACGTGATAATTTTGAGCAATTATATCAGAATAAGGGACATCCTAAATTAAGATATTGATTAAAATAATATAGATGGGAGTAATTGGAACACATGGTCATTATCATCACTGCCATCAAACTCCGTCTCTGTTCTGAGAGATGACAGCCGATGATATATACTGTTATATTGTTCCGCCTCCAGAAGAATTGAACACGCTACGCTAGCCGTGAAAATGGATGTCAATGATTTTTAAATAAAAATATTTTTGACAACAACATAATAAAATTAATATTAAAATGGGGCCGTCTAGCAATATATCACAATACATCAACAATGATGAATGGACAAAAAGACAACTAGGGACTTGGATATTGTATGGAGACAATCGCCCGTGCCGACTGCCACCGAACGTTTTGAATTTAGAGAGAAAAACTGTCATAGTTGTGTTTTCTTAAACGTTTTCTTCTACCAAAGATACAAGCTTTTCATAAACAGATCTGCCAGATTAAAATGTCTATAGCGAAAAATAGTGTACCCTATTAATCGTTACAGTTAATAATCCAGTAATTCTCATGAGTCTAGTGATTGCTGATGGTTAGCAAGCCTCAGCTAGCTGATCTGCGGGCTAAGCTGTATTGAATACAAATCAACGCTCTTGAGTGTATACGGCGGACTTGTGTTGAGATTCGCTATTTACACTATGTGTTTGTTATCAGCTAGCTTGTAAATTAAACAATCATTTCTTTACTAATTGTTAGTATTTTATCTATCCCTCTGTACGCCTGTCCGTCCACCTGTCTGTCTATATTTATTTATTTATTGACAAGAGAGGGAAAGAATATAGAAATAAAATTGTATTAAAACAGAAACCACATTAGCAAGACACCCGTGTGTTACCGGGGCCCGAAAGGGGAGCAAAGAATAGTAACACTGCACCCTACCACGCATGTCGTAAAAAGCGACTAAGGAGGGTATGGGCATGGGGCTGTTTACCCCATCCCGTAAAAACTTCGCACAGTGGGCTGATCACCTGCTTGCCAACCAATCTGATTACGGAAACAATGATAGATTGTTTGGTCTGTTTTTGTTCCACAAAGACGCCACTAGGCGTGGTGGAAACAGCGATAGATCGATCAATTTGTTGTTGCCCTAAGACGCCACTAGGCGTACTGGCCACATACTGCTTTGCCGGTTGATGGCTAAGGATGGAAGAAGAAGAAGACATTAGCAAGAGTACATGAATGTTTAGGGGCACGGTTTCCTACCCTATTAATAAACAAAATATTGCTATCATTAGTGCGCGTAAGGCTAAGTTTTGCAAATCTATAACCAAAGAGAAAAATAGCCCGCCAAAACATGACAGGGAAAAATGTATGTTGTTCTCTTTCTGCTGCATATATTGATGACAGCACTAATTATCCTGTGGTCATTGTATCCCTTCACTTTCCATTTCAACGTCACTGGAACTTTGTAGTCAAACTTATCATGACTTATTGTCAATGGTCAATTATAGCGAGTATAGATAAATACAGAATGTCTTAGTGTAGACAGAGTATAAATGAGTAATGTGAAAATAGAGTCACTAATGAAATTATGGGGAGAGATCTGACTTCTGGAGAGTAGTGAGGCTACGTCTCCACCATACTCAGACTGACTTTTAGGATGTCAATCTCTCACCCGTCCTCCTATGTTAAAATAGACTAATCTACTACAGTAAGGACATATGGCACAACATCAAGTGACAGTTAGAAGAGTAAAGATTCTGACCACAGATATATATCTATATATTTATTATTGAAAATAAAACAACATGTATCAAAGAAAAATAATTACTGCCTTTATGATTTCTGAAGGTTAGCGTATCACAACATAGAAATAACAACAATGCTTCACTAATCACACCAGCACACGTCTCACTCCAGACTCCCAAAGCCCGTACACTTTCTCACACCAGGATTGTTAACTATCAGGGGTTAGGCCCCCAGCTTCCTTAAGAGAAACGGCCTGTCCTCTGGAGGTATAATCCGGGTAGATAAGGTAATCCAAGCTGGAAAAACTAACACAGTACTGTTCCCCCTAATGGTATATCTAAATGAGGTGGAGATAAGCTCCACGTAGAACAGCTGTTAAATAAATCGAAGCACAAACCCACTTTCCATGGCGCGGGTGAAGGAGACAACACTAGTGCGAATATACAAGCATTAATAATAAATTCGATTAGCAGGACGCAATAGACCACTGCTGGAAACGATTACAACGAATATAGCTGAGGGCTTCTAGGAGATGCGCCTTTATCTGGGGGCTAACGATGACTCAAGTTTCTGGCAGGTGATTATTATCCACAGTGAAGAGACTTGTAAGATACTCCACACTACTGCTGGTTTACTGGCTGTCAATGGGTCGGGCAGAGTTGCCGACACATGTCGATGGAATACACCACGAAAAATATTGAAATGCCTGCGTGCTTCTTTAATGGGTGTTCAATTGTGCTTTATACTTTATCGTTAAATCGCTTTTTTTTTAATTTGCCCTTACATGATGTTTCCGTGAGATAAGTGGTAATATGTAGATACTTTATTGGAAGATAGATTAGCTAACTCCTATACCATTTTTCATTAGTTTCGGTTAAAATGAAAGGAAGATGGCAATTAAAAAACACAATTCTCGCTTCGACTGAGAATAGAACTCTCATACCTGTTGCCTTGCAGGAAGGCTGGAGACAGACATGGGCTAGGGAAAGCAACCCTATAGAAATGCCTGTTGAAACCGTATGCGCTAGGCCACAGACTTAACGAAACAGTGCTACGTACTTCGCTTAGCACGCTGCTGTCCACATATGTTGACGAAGGTAACCTATGCTCTCCCTGCTGTTGTCGACATATGTTGACAAGCAAATATTTTCGTTTTCTAGCATTAGAATGTGTGTACACGTGACTTCACCCCCGGATGTTAAGTTTTAAACTTATCTGAGAGAGAGTTAGCTTCCGTTTCCGATCTTTTTTAGTAATGGGTGCATTCGCGTTTATTTTCTGTGAATTTTTTTAGTCGAAATGAATCGGCATCGAACACTCGGCCATTTTCGCTCTAATTTTATTGTATTCTGACGCCATGCGGTGGGGATGAGATTTTTGTCATTATAAGCACTAATATCGGTTCTCAGAATATGGTTGATGACAGAGATGGAAACGAAAGTAGAATGTCATTGCTAGCATGTAAAAGTTTAGGGGTTAGGATTAGATTTATCGGAAAGATTTAGGGTTACGGCCGAATGTCACTGCTGACATCAGATGGGTGTAACGAAAAGATCGTCATTTGATGTTTATTGGTCAAATGACTTTCATTGAGATGCAAGAGATAATTGAGATATGGACACTTCGTTTGTTGGTTATTTTTTTTTTAATTTTAAAATAAAAAAAATAAAAAATTTTAAAATTTTTTTATCGTTTTTTTCATCTTTCCTTTCCTCTCTTCCTATCACATCTAACATGTACACAAACAAATTTTATATCATCAGATTCACCATTCATTTATTTATATAAATTCCAAAAATGATAGCAATTGACCAAGAAACACAAAAACTATAGACATTACAAGTCGCCCACTATAAAAACGGGGGGTTGTGAAAAAGAATGCAGCTGCAGGGCAAGTTTTCGGGAAAAGAATGCAGCGTGCTAAAGGTTAATGATGACGAACCCTAATAGTTTGCTTCAAAGACGAGAATCACAACCGTTACAACACAGACGCCCGATGATATTTGCTATTTACTTGTTTTTAACAATTAGTAAAACATCTTGATTTAGCATGAACATTATATTGTTGTCCTCCTTTTGCACGTAAGAGTATGCGACAACTGCTGGAAAAACGTGTCTCCATTAAGAAGTTGATAGAAGCATTTAACTATAATGGTTGTTTGAGCAATCTTGATAAATACCAACCATGCAGCGCACAGTCGTGCGTTTGTTCTTGTCTAGCAAACCTTCGCCTCTTTGATTCACTTTCAGCCGTTTATAAATTTATGAATTTTTAAATTGGTCGGAATTTATTTGGAAATTTGTGTTGCAAAAAATTGCTGTTAAATTGTTTTGCTGTTATGAAACGGAATTGAGTTACGAAAAACTATAGTCTTTGAGTTATTTAAGTTCTAGGACCGTTAGGGACAGAGGGACGTGAATTGATACGGTTCGATTCCCGGACGATTTTTGTTTTCTCCAGTCATATGTTTTACTGTAGATTATTGTTTTTATTCATTTGTACTGCTAAATAAATCTGTTGCAAACGGAATAAGGTGGAAAGCATGTATAGTCTTTGTGTTAATTATATTTAAAGAGCGTGATGGTATATATATATATATATATATATATATATATATATATATATATATATATATATATATATATATATATATATATATATATATATACAGGCATACCTCGGAGATATTGCGGGTTCGGTTCCAGACCACCGCAATAAAGCGAATATCGCAATAAAGCGGGTCACACCCATTTTTTTGGCTTCCCAGTGCATATAAAAGCCTAAAATCATGTTTACACTATGTCTATTATATGCGCAATAGCGCTAGGTCTAAAATAACAATGTACTGTAAAATTTTAAATACTTTATTGCTAAAAAAAATGCTAATCTTTATCATCTGAGCCTTCAGCAAATCATAATCTTTTTGCTGCTGGAGAGGCAAAATCTATCGGAAGAAGAAGGCATGTTCTAATACTTATTTCGTCGTTCCCCTTCTACCGTGAGGTGGAGAGGTTTGGAAGAGAGAGCGCCAGACTATCCTATCGGCTGTCTTCCTCCTGGCCTGGTTCCATATTAGTCCTTGGTCCTTCAAAGATTGTCCTCCCAGCGGATTCTGGGTCGTCCTGGAGGTCTGGATCCCTGGCTCTTAGTTTCCCGTGCTTGTCGTGGTAGCCGATCTTCTCCCATTCTGCAGACATGACCAAACCATTTTAGTTGGGACTGTTCTACTTGGGTCTGTAGGGGTGGAATTTTAGGCCTTGACGTATCGTCTGGTTGCGGACCATGTCTCTTCTTGTTACGTCAACCACCTTCCTCAAATACCTCATTTCTGAGGTCTGGATCTGGCTTTTGTGGGTTGTAGTCATTGGCCATGACTCGCATCCAAACATCAAGACTGGGACATAGGTCGAACGATATACAGCCATCTTCGTTTTCTTACCAACTTCTCTCTTGATGAGGAATCCTCGATTTATGGCCTGAAAAAGTCTCCCAGCTGCTGCTTTTCGAGCGGCTAACTCTTCTTTGATGCCTCCCTTCCGGTCTATAACAGCTCCGAGGTATTTAAAGTGGTCGACCTGCTCCAGGACCTGTTCTCCCAGCTTAATCTGATGTCTTCTTTCTTCTCGTGATATCACCATGGTTTTTGTTTTAGAGCTGCTTATGACCATCCCTCTCTTCTCCAGCTCTTCCTTCCAGACTTGCAGGTTGGATTGGAGATATGCCTCTGAGTTAGCAATCAGGGCTACATCATCAGCAAATGCCAGCTCTGAAATACAGACCTGTCTCATCTTCCAGTACCCCACTGAATACTTTCTTGTTCTCTCCTTACGTGCCTTAATGACATCGTCTTTTTTCCCCCAATTACTAGCTTGTTTATTTAAAAAAAAACCTACTCATTTTTTATTATGATTGCATACTGTAAATGAATGCTGTTATGGTAACTTTATAATGCTGCATGCCTTTAAATTAATGCTTAAAGCATCATGTGGGAATGAAAGGATATAGTATGCAAGATTAATGAGAGTGGAAGGGCAGAATGTTAGACGGGCCTGCGCGCCCAATTCTTAACCCTTCGAAAATAAAGTTCGTTCGTTCGTTCGTTCGTCCATGAGGAGCATGAAAAGATAAGGTGATAGGACATCACCTTATCTTGCACCAGTGGTGGTCCTGAACTCTTCTGACTTATGGTTTGCTGTCCTCGCATAATTTCTGCAAGACTTGTAGGAGCTCTGTACAGCATGAATCAGAGGTGCTGGAATGCTGTTCCTTGCCAAACAGTCCCAAGTTTGCTCCAGGGGACCCTGTCAAACGCCTTTTCCAGATCTATGAAACAGAGATGGATCTCACTCTTGTACTCAAGAGCCTTTTCACTCAGCTGTCTGAGTGTGAAGATTAGGTCTTGAGTAATTCGGTGTGCTCTGAATCCACTCTGGACCTCATCCAATTGTAGCTGAGCTAGGCGTCCGAGTATCTGCTCTAGGATTCTATTTTACCAGGGACAGTGAGAAGGGATATGCCTCTACGGTTTCCACATTGTCGATTGTCACCTTTTTTGAAAATCGGTGTTATGATGGCAATCTCCCAACCTTTTGGTATGGTCTTGTTGCACCACGCTGCCTGTAGGACCCTTAAGAGTAATAGGTCGCCTGCTGTTCCCATGTACTTAACCATTTCTGGTGTTATACCATCATGCCCTGCTGCTTTGCCCATCTTGATTTTCTCCAGTGCTGCCTTCAGTTCTTCCATCTTTATGTCATCTTCACCACCATTGGTGTTCTCTTATGTGCTAGTGGTTATCATTTCTGATGCTTGACCTTGCTCACCATCAAGGAGTTCTGAGAAATATTCTTTCCATCTTTCCATTACTTCCTTCGGGGCAGTAAGCAATTTGCCTTGCTTGTCCTTTATAAATTTGAGAGAGCATTGTTTTTCCTTCCTCATGTTCTTTAGGGTCTTATAGAACAATTTCTGGTTTTCTTGCGCATCATTTTCTAGCTTTTCTCCAAATTCTTCCCAGGACTTCTGTTTTGCTGCTAGCACCTTGTTCTTTGCTTCTGTTCTGAGTATCACATATTCTCTATATTTCTCAGTTTTTTCCTGCTGTTTTTAGCTTATGTATTGTTTCCATGCCATTTTCTTCTCTTATTTTCTCTTTAACTTCCTCTGTCCACCAAGGTGTCCTCTTTCTCTTGTTCCCAAGTCGGACTTCACCACATGCTTCTGCAGCAGCTGTCTTTATGGTGTCCATTTAAGCCAGAGGGTTTCCAGGTCATCAGGTTGTTCTTCTGTGTTGCTCACCCCTGCAGCAATAAGCCCCTGATATCTAGTCTTAATTTCTTGCTCTCTCAGCTTGTAGGTCTTAATGCTCATTTCTCCTGTTCGTTTACTTAGTTTCTTGCGTGATGTTAGGCAGTTCCTAGGCTGAGCAACTCTTTCAGTTGTTCTTTTGATGGTTAGCAGGTAGTGATCACTTCCAATCTCTGGACCCCCTCCAGACTATGGCATCCCGAACATACTTGAACGAGCTTCTCCTAACTATGGCATAGTCGATCACTGATTTCTCATTCTTTGTTGGTTCATATCTAGTGTAAGCATGTATGCTCTTATGGGGGAACTTTGTTTGTAATGATCAGATTCTGTTCACTGCAGAATCTAAGGAGTCGCTTTCCGCTGTCATTAAGAGTATCTTCTCCATATCTTCCAATAACTCCACCCCATCTAGCATGGTCATTTTCAACTCTGTCATTAAAATCTCCGAGCATGATAATTTCATCTAGACAGTCATCCACTGTCCTTTGAAGCAGCTCGAAGAATTCCTCCATGACCTCTGCTCTCTCTTATCCTCAATTGGCCCATACACTATGACCAGGTTGACTATGGTTTCTCCTTCTTTTAGTTTTACAACCATAATGCGCTCCGAGACAAAGTTCCATCCCTTGATATTATCTTTTTGGTTTTTCACCACAATGCAACGTTTAGCTCTTTCAGATGTGGGTACACCACTGTATAGCAGCGTGTCGCCATCGAGATCCATGACGCCTTGTCCCTTTTTCTTCCTTTCCGTTATAGCCAGGATTTCTAGTTCTATATATATTAGTAAGTCACCTTATCAATAACTATGTTGTGATCTTCCAGCTGCATGTCCTGATAAAGTCTCTTACACTTCATTTCTCTACGCTGTATCTCCTATCAGACTATTCTATCAGTGATCCAGCTGTTAAGATCATTTCTCTAAGCATGCCCTCACAGACCAATAAAATGCTCACAAACTGCTGCTGTTAATTATATTGTGATTCTTTACACCTGTTAAAATATCCTCTAGTCATCTGAACTGTTTGCTTTCTGATTTATAATCCCATTCATGCTCTAACGGCCTAACAAGAATACTTGTGGATGTCAAATCTCCCCCCGCGAAGAGCAAATCAGTTGTACAGTCATTCGATCAATCTGACGTCCACTCATCAACGACATCAATAAATCAATTAACGTCAGACTCGCTTAGCGAATAACTGCGCCAGTAAATTTACCAATTACTCAGAATGTCAATCAATTACAAACCCCGCCATGGGACATTTCGTTATGCTCTCGCCGAGTTTGCATATTCAGACATAATAAATTGATAATTACACATTACAGCAAATGACACGTGATGGTCTTATTGTGTGTGTTTTTGTTATTCTGTGTGTCTGTGTGGGTATGTTAGTTATATTTTCGTGAAAGCATGTACACGTCTTCAACAGAGAGTTACTCTGTGTTTGCACATGCTTCTGTTTGCATGAGTGTTTAGAGCTGTGAAATTGAAGCGGGCAGAGAGCTTGAAATTAAAGAGACAAACTGTATGCGCGTGTGTAGATTCCATCTTCTTACTTCTTTTGTCCTCTCTTCCTCTTATTATCTCATTTTGAGAGCTAGCTGTTCCCATCTTCTCTCAGATTCGGAAGATAAACCCCTTCTAAGGAAGATTCTTGTTTACTCTTAGATCTCTGTGCTTTTCTGTCTCTCCGCACCTTTCTGTGGTAGTCTTCTACAGCGCAACGAAATAACAGCAAGAAAATAGATCTGCGAAACTCAGGAATCAACCAAATTTGTTTGTGGCTTGTGTTTTTGTGGTAAATTGCTTTCATAATTTTTCTAGGACCTGTCCGATGTTAATGTTGATCAAGTTTAGTGTGTTCATTTTACGACATAATTGTTTCAATAATTTATCAAGTTTAGGCTGCGTTGGCCATATTTCGTGCTGTCCAGCAGGAGGTGTCTAGTTGACCTTATTACTTGAGATTCTGTACAAATAACTTTCTCTGCCCTTAAATATCCGGTCCTTTATTTGAGCCTCAGACATCTTTTTATCAACTTGAACTTTCGGTTAATGTTGTATTTGACATTTTTGCTTGCTTTCTTGAGTGATTTATTTGCATGTCTTTCTTTTCTGCTCTGGTCTGATGCTTCTATCTTTTCTTTGGTTATTGCGTTTGCATTTAATTTCCTGTTTCTCCATACCAGAGGAGACTCGTGCTTACGGGTTAGGAGCCTCTTCGCGTAAAATTATACCACAGAAAACACCAATACAAGAGCACAAGAATTTCTTTTGCGTAGGCTTTTTACAGAGCCAACTGCAGTGGTGTCTCCGTACATGGAGCGTAAAAAGGAGAATGCTGGTCTGTATTTGTTGTAACCGAAGTAAAGTCAATCCAGTGAGTAACTGGCAATCTCACGAGGCGGACGTAATTGTAGACTCAGTCAGTGTGGCAGTGTGTTCTGAACCAGCGTACGAAAAGTTTGCATATTTGTTTTGAAAAAGCCCCAAACATATCACATTGATTAACAGTAGGTTATCTTTTCAAACAGAAAGAAAATGTTTCATATGTAATATGATAGCAGCTACGAAGTTTATATATTTGTTACTTATGTATAACTCTTTTATAATTTATCTACCTGGTGTTTGCCTAACAGCAGACGTGCATACTTATGATTTGGTTATACCTAATAATAAATGGTCCTTCCTAAAATCTAGCTCGTTAATAATGCCAGGACAGGACATAAATAAATTCTTACCTGTCACGATGTAATCATCGTATGGGGCAACATGCGTGGAAGCAGGTGGCGTTGATGTAAATAAATCGTCAGGTATTAATTTAGACCAGTGACCGAAGGTGGACAATGTAATGATGACTGTAAAACAGTGTGAACAAGCGTAAGACAATCGTGTTTTTGCTTTGATAGTCTCACGTTTCAATAGGGTATACTAATTGTCCCTGAGCAGCATACACAATTTAGTATATTAGCATGTGTCTGCACACATAGTACAAATTTTAAACATTTGTGGTCTTCCTACAATGGCCATAAAAATAAATAGCTGTCTACACAACCATCTGTGTATATACATATATGCAAATGGTGTATGTATTTAATAAACATTAGGATCTCCAACATACACGACTATCCATGAACTAATTATTGTGTAATTGTTGATATTCGTATGATCTTGGTTGTATATCATCATCATCATCAAAGTACATAATTACCGCCGTAAATACTTCGGTCTGTCAGTCTGTCACACTTTGCTCGCCGTCGGTCGCGCACTTTTTCTATTTTCGAGAGAGTGCTTTAACTTTCAAGCACAGCTAAGGGGGTGCAACTGTGGTTGAAAGTTAGACAATAACATTGTATTGTTTCCCCTTATATGTCATCATCTCATCTCAACCTGTAACCCGTCATGGGTCGTAGGGGTGCCATGGTGGATTCATCAGCAGACAGGGTCCTCAACTGCTCTCTATCCTCAGCAATGCGTACAAGTGTGGAAAAACCGTGCCCTGCCCATTCTTTGATGTTATCAGCCCAGGATTTTCTTTGCCTTCCTCTTCTTCGTTTACCTTCGACTGTTCCCTGGAGGGTCGTTTCCGAAAGGGAGTCATGACGAGTTACATGCCCAAACCAGGCGAGCTGTCGGCGTTTCACTACTGACAAAAGTGTTTCTTGTAGTACTCTCCCGAAAATAGAAAAAGTGTGACGGTGTGCATTAAATCAACAGACAATCAACTTACTCTTCTGTCCAGTTTCATTCCAGAAACGGATTTAACTCATCATTTTTCTTTAAAATAATCTTAAAATGTAAGTTTCTGATTGTTTCTTCAAGACAAAATTTTAATTTTAATTATTGCAGACTTATTATTATGGATCAAAATGATAAGATGGCTAAAAGGAAGAGACGATCGCGTCATTCACAGCGAACAAGCGAGACTATAGAAGAAGCAGCAATGTAATACGTGTAACAGAAACAACATACTATAATTAAAAACCTGCCAATTTTGGCGGGTTGTTGCAAGTATACATATATTTGCTCTAAACTGTCTTCCATTGTTTTACTTCACAGATCTTATGAGCCAATACTCTTGGCGTTGTCACAAAACGTCAGCCTACACTTCACCAATGGAAAGACAACTGACTTCCATCGCATAGTGCGACAGGTCAATACACGTCTACCAACCATATCAACATCTACTTGCAATGGCGTCAGGTAATATTTTTATCATGGCAACCAGTACACGCTATGTCACTACGAGTTGCATAAAACATTAATCTTATGCACTGGACTTTTGAATGAACTGTTTGCCAATAACTTGAATTTACCCAACAATATGGCTGACAACTGGATGAGCACCGTTCTACCTTCAGACTTTACAAAGAGCGAAGCAAACCAGACAGGAACAGACAAGGGGATGGATGGAACGAATTGCATGGAATTTAAGTTCATTCCAGGAATTGCCAGCAGTGAAACTATACGAGGACTCCATGAATTCTACAATAGATACAGCCTCGTCCATGGTTACGTCGCTGTGGCCGTCTGTCTCTTTGGAGTCTTGTCCAACTCTGCCAACATCATCGTCTTGACCAGAAGAAACATGGCTTCCAGTACAAACACAATCTTATTGTGGCTGGCCGTTGCTGACCTCCTAACAATGCTTGATTACCTTCCATTTGCTATTCACTTTTACATAACGGAACCAATCGATGCCAAACGGCCCGCCTTCAGTACCCGCGAGTTCTCATGGGTCTGCTTTTTACTGTTTCACGCTAGCTTCAGTATAGTGTGTCATACTGTGGCTATCTGGCTAACTATTGCTTTAGCTATATTCCGTTACATATATATATGTAAACCAACAAGAGGGTCATATTACTGCAGCCAACAGCGAGCCTGCTTTGTAGTTGTTGTTGTCATTATTCTAACAGTCATCCTGTGCATTCCAAACTACGCCGTCAACAAGTATGAATTTAACAACGGTACACGTGACACCTTTACGAACACAAGCGATGATCCATATTACTACCCAGATATCAGAATGGCAACATCCATCAACCTGATCAACAACTGGGTTCAGGCTATCCTCATTAAGTTGGTCCCGTGTTTTATGCTTGTGACCTTGACTTTGCTCCTTTTGCACGCCATGCATAATGCGTATAGGAAACGTCTGAAACTAAAGTCTCAAGGTCGCAGAGCTGAGTCCGACAAACATGGTGAGCACAACAGGACCACGGGCATGCTGCTCGCTGTCGTCATTTTATTTACACTAACAGAGCTGCCCCAGGGCATTCTTACGCTAATGAACATTTTCGTGACATGCTTCACCGGCGCGGTCTACTATAAACTTGGAGACGTACTAGACATTATGGCTCTCATTAACAATTCCGTTAATTTTGTTCTCTACTGCACAATGAGCAAACAGTTCAGAACAACGTTTGCGGCTATTTTCTGTCCTCGACGGTCTTCGCGACCAAAATGGTTGAAGCTCAGACTTATCAAATCCCATGGCGGGAACAAGAATTCCATCGAGATCTCAGATAGTGGCAAGATGGGTTCACGTGGCAACACAAACGGTGGGGCCAAAATGAACAATGATACAAGTCTGATGGCAAATGAACACACTGTAAGTGAACTTACCATCGATGAACAAACCGAAGTTACAGACACACATAACAGTAATGAAAAATTGGAACTTGCTGCCGACAGTAGTAATGGCATTTCTACCCATACACACGGCTATTCCACTGATTACACCCATGTCTAATGGAGAGTTAAAAAGAATATTAAAAAAAAAAAACTCCTTCGCTGATGTTGGAATACAGGATGTTAAAATATTGTGGTGAGTCTAAAATTTAAATTACACTCGAATCGTTCTTGAGAAGAGTCTTGTTGGCCTCTATAAACGTACCTGAATTTACTTGAGAAGCCCGTGCCACCAAACGGATAAGTTTGTTCTGTTCTTAAGTTAAACATATATTGCTTTATGAATATTATTATCAAACTTATTTCAATAATGACACCAAATGTGAGAAAGTATTTTAATACAAGTTATTCTTGTGGTTGTACTGCCTAAATGCTTCGGACTTTTTGTGCAAGCATCTGAGCAGCTTGTTCACCCCGGTATATCCATTGTAGTAATTTATATATCGATGACCAAAGTAGTGATTCTCATACAAGACTTACTTGTCATGACTGTGCTTGGTAATCAGTTACTTTTTTCATCTATTTAAAATTTTGTTAAACTATAGAATGAAACTTAAATGCATTTATTCTTGTGTGAAGACATTTTTATGTTACTCTGCTTTCAGTAAAAACTATATTCTAAAGTTCTGACCAATGAATGAAATCGTATCGTCATTAGAATTACAAGGAAGCAACACTAAACCAAAGCAAGTCATCGCCATTGTTTCATTCATTAACGTAGTGAGCCGTAAGCTCATTATATATTCATACAGCTGTTTTAGCAAGCGGTGAATGTTGAAAGCTGATCAAATGTAAAGGAACATTCGCATGTAATTATTCTTGGGTAAGCTGACGATAATTCATGATACTTTAATTTGCATGTTTAAACAGAAATTGGCTACCTTAATTTAACGTGATTTTTTTTACGTTACTTGTGTACGCGAACGTTAGTGAAACCACACAAAATGTTTAATATCCTGAGTTCTCAGAATCAGTTGATGTGTTTATTAAATGAAAAGAAAAAATTTGCCCATTTCAAACGTAGCTTTAAGTCGATAATAGAGTAAGCCTTCAAACAATGTGCACAAAATATTTCGTTTTCAATTCACGATTCTTTGACCATGGAGGACAAAACGACTCAATATAACCAGAACATGCGATGGGCTACAGTTATACACTTTCCGTCGGCTTACATAACACATAAAAAGCAGCACCTCTGGACACAAAGCAGACATTTACAGCACCTAAAGAAATCATAAAAGAACTGTTGGAAAAAATACCTGAAAATGACCGGAGCTTTATTCACTGCCAACAGAATTCCAACAGAGCAATTGGTACACTCCTTAGTAGAGAATTTCTACACATTCACAAAATAAATAAATAAATAAATATATATATATATATATATATATATATATATATATATATATATATATATATATATATATATATATATATATATATATAATTATAATCGGTTGGTTTCAATATTAATATACTACCTGATAAAATAAACGCTTCATCATACGTTGCCTGTTCCGTCACCAAAATAGAAAAGTTGAGAAGGAACAAAGAAATAAAACATTGGGCACTATTACACAAAGGAGCATGTTCGCATCCATGCATCCAATCTGGCTTTACCATCTCCTGCTTTCCTTCGTCATACAGGGAATATGTTCATTAGGGCAACATTTTCTGTTGAACCTTTACTTATTTGAAGCAATGTGTGCCTGTCTTGTGCCAGTATTTGTATCCCTGCGAAGATACTCCAACTCATTTCTGAATATCGCATGGCCAATGTATCCTATGGCTGCCACTTGTCCTTTTTTCTAAAACCGGTCTTTTCATTTCAGTACCTGGCAACCCGTTTGATCATAACATATGACCAAGTCATTGAAGTTCATATGTTTCACGATTGTTAGTAAATCTTCTTACCCCACTGCCTTTTTCACCATTGCGCAATCGCACTAACAGGTTTACTAACAAACTCTGCAAACCAACTCTGACCGATAGTTGTTCTGTCGACCAGATGGGCAAGTCTCCACCATCACGAAGATATGAAATCCTAAAGCGTGCCGAACTGAAAAGTCACTATCCTATATACAAACGCCAGCGAGTAATATCCGAAATAACATAGAATATATTACAATATAAAGCAGAGAAGATCATCGCTGAAAGCCAAGTCGGATTTCTTGCTGACAAATGCACAAAAGAACAAGTCTTCAACCTGTGAATAACTTGTACTAAATAAAATGAGTCTCAGCAGAACCATTATCATATATTCGTCTGCTTTTAAAAAAGCGTTTGGAAGATTGTAACATAGCGCACTCTGGACTGTTACGCAACAGTAATACGTGGGAAAACATTTTATTCGCGCAATAGATAACCAACAATCGAATACTACAAGTGCAGCACTTGTAAAAGAAAGAATAGAATAGTGGTTCAGCACAGTAATCGGAGTACCAGAGGGCTGTTTGTTATCGTCCACTCTGACCTAGATCTTCCTCAAGAAACTTATGTCCGAAGGTAGCAAAGACTCATAAAAATATGGAAGCCCGCACTGTAACAAACTTGCGGTATCAGAAGACATTTTTAACTGACTGTAAAAGAACAAAAGCTACTAGAACTAATAACAAGGCTTGATACTACCTCCAAAAACATATGGTGTGGAAATTAATGCCGAAAAGACCTAGTAATGACAAACAATAAAGGACTTACAAAAGCAATTAAAAATAATGGGCTAGAGACAATGACGCCATTTTCAAATATTTAGGACCTATAATTGTAGATAAAGACGCGAAATCAGAGCTAGAACAAGGCTGATACAAATAAATACAGCTCTAAACAAATTGAAGCCAATCAGGAAAGATAAAAATATAACCCATAACACATAAATCAGATTCATGCAGACATTTGGCACCTTTCTGTTATATATTATGTGTAGTTTGAACAAAAAGCCGAATATTCTCATGTATTTACGCAAGAAACCACGGGAAGAAATGGGTTTTAAAAAATAATAATAAAATAAATCTGGTAGTAAAAAAATTAAGCACACACCCATAATGGAAAGTTTAACACCAAAATTGAAGATGGATGTTTTCGAAAGAAAGTTGTTAACATGTGTCAAGAAAGTTGATCTTTTATTTACCATTACACCAGCTGAAACAAATATAGCAACAGGAAATATTAATCATTAAAATTGCCAAAACATGCCAAAGACCTGTTTCGGTTATAACTGGAAGATCAACATCAGCAGTTTAAAACATGACCATAATAATTTCTGAGTTAGTGGCAGGAAAAAGAAATAGTATTCACATAATTACTGGGACGAAAACGTTTTAATGGTAGTAGGAAATATTGCTCCCTTAATTGATTTGCCAACAGGCCGTGAACAAAAGGTGCCAGTGTAATTTATCGCAGAACACATAACCCTGAACAAAAGAATATCAGACAAGCATCACAAACCACAAAAATGTCTGACAGATATCATTAAACACGAGGAAATCAATTAATCTTCCTTCTTCTTCTTCCTCGTTCGCCCTGAAAAGGACGGTGGTTGCGTTGTGTCTGTTTACGCCGTAGCTGTGATATCTGCACCTTTCGGTCGACACATTCGACTTCAGAACGGCATTTTTTAGGGACCGGGTTTGCCTTCCCATTGCGATCCGTACTCGCTCAGCCAGACTGCACTGCTGCAGACTGTTTCCAGGACCACCACGTGGAGGTGGAGTACGGTCTTAGTCAGCTCTGGTTCGCTGACTCTGATGCAAGCAGTCAAGCTATGGGTCGGTGACTGCATTCTCTATTGCTGCATCTTTTGGTCAATCAATTAATCAATACCCTTTAGTTCCTCAAGAAGCATAGGCTTTCAACAAACACATGCGAAGTCCTCCTGCCACGTGCCATCAGCTCAAATTCATTCTGCTGCTTCCTCATTATATTCACTTCTGTCTCTAGTTTTCTTCTCCATGCGGTTTTTCGCTTAAAACAAAAATGTTAGTCACATACTATGTAGCACCAATTTGCTGTTTAAAAATGTACTGCGTCGAAATTATCAACATCTGTTCCTTACGGATCAAAGAGATGCCAACTATTAACCATGCTAAAAAATCTTCCGACCATTATTAGTATAATGGCAAGAGTAATCCCAATTTTTAATTCTGGAAGGAAGCAGATTTGAAAAAGCAGGATTTAGAACAGGGCTTCTTAACATGTAGTGCACGATTCTGTGGGGTCCTTGTACTTAATTTAACATTTTTCATTAAGCGTTTATTCAAATATTTTTCAAAGAATGGGTATATAGCGTACCCAAGCAATCATGACACACAAAGACGCAAAGAAGGCTTGATGTAAACAAATCAAGTAAAGCACAAAGTAGACACGTTACAATAGTAGTGCGCTGAGCTGAGTGGACAAATTACAGTGGCATTGAGATTATAATACTTTAGAAAACCTACCTTTTAAAAAAATCTCTAGATTTCTGTAAGCATGGAGCCCGCAGGGAAAGAGTGAAAAAAATGGCGGGCCATAAAAGGAATCAGTTTGTGGGACAATGGAACCACCTGAAGAATCATAGAAGGCAACGCCCTCGATATTGGGGGGGGGGGGGAAGGGCATATTACCAGCCATCTATGCTCTGGAAGATTTTTTTAAGAATAAGGTTGGAGAGAGAGAATGTGTAGGAGTTTCGCATTAACTGTATTATACATATATGAATACATCAGCCATATTCATCAAAGAAAGGACGGAAACTTCCAGGTAGTGGTATGTCAATATTTACAAATAGACAAGATAAACGTTAGCAATGTGAACTGTATTGCTAACTGTTCTTGAGCATCACTAAAATTTAGATATGTATTTCATTTTGTAAATGGCATAAATAATACTGCAGCCAAACTGGTCTACGAAACATCCCTGCGAGATGTGGACTTGTACGTACACAGTGCAGTCCGGATAAGTGGAACTCGCTTAAGCCAAATTTCGGTTAAGTCGAAGCAAATTTTCAGGTTCCGGCCAGGAGTCTTCTTTGGCAGAAGCTTCTGATAAGCAGAATTTCGGATAAGCCGATTCCGCTTATCCAGACTGCGCTGTATTTTGGTAGCGATATAGACATAACTGAAGGAACAGAGAAAGATAACAAAACGAGAATACTAAAAGGAAGAAGGCTTTCATTACATTGAGAAATATGCGGAAGTCTAAAGAAATCAAGTAATACACAAAAATAAAAATGTTTAACTGAAATGTAAAGACAGTCGTATTGTGTAGCACTGAAACATGGACAACAACAAAACCGACAACCTTACTTACTTACTTACTTAGTCGTTCCCCTTCTACCGTGAGGTGTAGAGGTTTGGAAGAGAGAGCGCCAGACCATTCTATCAGCTGTCTTCTTCCTGGCCTGGTTCCATTCTAGTCCTCGGTCCTTCAAAGATTGTCTAATGTTGTCCTCCCAGCGAACTCTGGGTCGTCCTGGAGGTCTGGATCCCTGGCTCTTTGTTTCCCATGCTTGTCGTGGTAGCCGATCTTCTCCCATTCTGCAGACATGGCCAAACCATCTTAGTTGGGACTGTTCTATTTGGGTCTGCAGCGGATGGGATTTTAGGCCTTGACGGATCGTCTGGTTGCGGACCATGTCTCTTCAAAACCGACAACCAAGAAGTTAAAGCTTTGAATAAATGGTTGCTTGTATAGAGTAGAACTGAGATAGTACGATGAGGCCATCAGTGTGAAAGTAACAAGGAAAAAAACCAGAGGAACATGACGTGAGGAAAACACTTACATTGGATAAGACGCACTCAGCAGACCAGCTGACAGCATTACAATGCTCTCCTTATTCTGGAATTTGCACGGTGCGGGAATGGAGGGATACCAAAATTAGATGCATGAAAAAAGGGAATCGGAAACAGAAGTAAAAGGGATAAAGAAGAAATGGAAAGACCTTGACCTGATGACACACAAGAAGCAGGCTTCACGTGAATATCTGATGTAGGCCCGACTTCATAAAGAGGTGTAGAACAAAAACACAGATGTCAGGAAAGTAAAGACACAAAATTTATACAAAAGTAACGTGCAGAAGTTACTAAAATATCAAACTACCGGGGAAAAGATATAGTGCACTTAAATGATTGTCAAAGCAAGTAAAAAAGTTCAAGAAAATTAGAAATGTGTGTTACAAGCCATAAGAGATGTAAAACCATTTAAGACAAAACTGTCAAGAGGACGACATTGCTAAAAGTGGAAAGATATCATCCAGAGATGGACGTAATACAGCCCGCCAGAGTGCAACATAAAGGCAAGCGGCAGAAAACTTTGGAGATCGATTGCAGACGACCTTCGACTGAGGGTTGGCACGTGATCTGATCTGATCTGACACTAGGAATGACATACGAGGATAATAATGACAAATACTAAAGAATGAGACTGTGTGTGGTCTATCAGCTCCTTATAGAACCAGACCTCAAGCTAAGAAGAGATTAGTGTTACAGCACTACTTACTGCGTCAAGTTCACGTGTCTCTGAAGAGGGGAAGAAATAACAGGCCTACTACATCTTGAGGCATGTCGTACAAAGCAACTAATATGATGTTGTAGATGAGGTTATCAACGTCAACATTAAAACAAATCGCTATATAAACCACTTCTGTAAGGGTGTGGGCCTGCTTCATGCAGGCTTTCTGCAGGATCATCTGCAGGATCATCTGTAGGAAAATGATGAGGATGAAGATTTATTAAAAAGGTTTACGATAAGAAAAACCATATACGTCAATCAAATTTTAGAATGAGACAAGTTTGTGGAATCCAAATTTGTGAAAGACAAAAAATTTTTTTAATTGACGATATTTTGTTCACATAAATATCGCGAGGAAAGACTTCCTTAGGAGCATGACGTCATTTGTTATAAATAATCATCGCTTTACTTTGCAACAGTGTTAGTTTTAATTTTCATATTTCATATGATAAAGGTTACTGTTACTGATGTTGGATATGATAAAGGTTACTGTTACTGATGTTGTATATGATATTTTTTTAACTTAAATTATGACACCAAGCAATTTAAAGGCAATAACTTTGTCGCTTTAAGTGTTTGTTTACGATGTCAGAATTGTCCGATGTTACGCGCTAGTCTCCAATAAGAACGTAACTGAAGAATGAGTATATTAATGGAAGTGTATATTGTTTGAAAATGATGTAAGAATCTGTAATGGTTGCATACTTAATTTTTTTTATTGTAGATAAAAATGTTGTACATTGCTGTCTTTAAAAATTGTTGTTATTTTGCCGCTGCTTTGGGCAATAACGTGATTATTTACGAAACAAATATATGTTTATGAAAAGTCAGCTGTAAAGCATGCCTTAGGAATGTGTCTAATTATCCTGTTCATTAATTTCCGTTGAAAGCCTGTTGATCAAATGTAATTTCTTTGTTGTTTTCATGGTGTTGACTAAACAGACCCTGCCTCTTTTGTTGTCGACATACCAATTTTCCTGAAAATTAATTACAAGAAATGTCTTCTTGGAATTGTTTTACTGACTCATTTTGTCAACATACAATGAAACTGTAGGTCTACTAGCTAACTCATGTGTGTTTCGTAGCTTGAGACTATATTCGATTTTGAAAAATATTATTTTAAATCATGTAAGCTGTTTGATCAGTCAAATATAATACAACGTGTCCACTAAAACAAGAGTCCTAAAAAGATTATAATCTAACCCCACATACTGTTCCAGCAACCTGGGAGGATGAAGCTGCTGATCGCACCAAGTGGCGATGCTATCTACGGCGCCACCTCAGATTGGGCAAAAAGAAACTCACACAACAAGCAGAAGAGAGGAGAAAACGTCGACAGGAACACCAAATAAAAGCAGCTGAGGATTGTCACCTCAGGGGCGCATTCCCATAGTCAGTTATGACTGAAGGAGCTATTATTATTATGTTATATAAGATAAAAATGTGTTCTACTGCGCAACTGTCACTGATGTGTGAGTATAGTTGAATGCAATAAAACAATAACACGGGAATAAGCTAAGTAAGTCATAACACGCTGTAGCTCTGGTGAAGGAGTTACCACAGTGGAGATTCTAGCTATTGTCGACTTAGAACCCTTTACGAGTAACAGATTCCATTAGCGACATGCGAAGTTCCCAGTGGCACATTGGCTTGCCTTGACCTTATTATCATCATTTTTTTTTTTTTAAATAAAATTTTGCCTCGTTTTGGCGAGGCGCGTCCCGTTCAACCTTGTCGGTTATATTAGGGCGCATGTCCAAATATAAAAAACCTTTAGGTCTGGAGAATTATTATCATTTTACTTGGAGCTCCTTACAGAGAATGGAACCATCAGCCCCTTACAGAAAGCCTGCACCAAGCACTTAGTGGTGAAGTGGAAGGTAGCAAGCACCTTATTCCTCCCTCCACCTTAGCTAGTATATAAAGGCTTGTGTGATAGTTTTATGTGGTGAATTTGTCAGCCTTATGTACCACCTCATGTTAGCTACTTGTACGAATATGTACGAGGGTACAGAAATCTATTGTTTCTTCGTCTCTTCAGAGAAATTGTCTTAGATATACTCATACATAATACATACATACATAATACATACATACATAATACATACATAATACATACATACATAATACATACATACACGTTTTGCTGTCCATGTTATCTTCCACTTAAAAAGGTAAAGGAGGTCTTATAGCAGATAATGCTGTAGGGAAGGGAAGTGTTAGAGAATTCACCATTCTAGGTCCAGCATCGAGAGGTGGGGTGATGAGTTCCCTTCCTCGCTGCCTTTTCCTTCAATAACTCAAAGAGGCGAGTCAGGCACCTATTTACAGATGGGTAGACTAGACCATGTCGGTACCGTGATTCGAACCTGGCACCATTGCTGCGAGAGACCAGCGCTATAACCGATAAAAACAAAACGTGATCAACTACACGTGACCAATCAAAAACTTTCATTTGTTTATTTAGCTCTTGCAAGCCCGTGTAACGACGGTGTTGCTAATTTATTTGGCTAATTTAGTGTCATGCTCGTGTTGTTTATCAACTCATCATCATTATTCCAGTTGTCGCTCCCAATGAAGCACGAATCCACTAAAACAGTTGTCTCTCTTACCGGAAACCTACACTAAAGCATCCATGTGGAATTGCTGTAGTTGTCTTGTGGCAGCTTCTGTTTACATTAAGAGGTTACCAACGCAATGCCCAACCTTACAGTGGTCGCGGTTTGTGACATGTCTGAGAGAGCAGTAATGCTAATCAATCTCTGTCCCCACAGTGACTTCCGGAAACTGCCCGGGGGCTCCATTTACTATTGTCAGGCAAACCGTTTCACTGTCTGCAATCACGGAATACTTGCTTTTTGTTGTTGTTATTTTTAAAGCTTCTGTGCTTGCTGGTCTCATTGATTCGTTATTCGTTGTTTTCCATTTTAACGCCTTTAATTCTCTGGGCTGAACTTTTATTGACGGCAGAAAGAAAACAAAATAAGACACAAATAGATTTGTCTTCTCTCTGATAAAAAAGCATTCGCACACGCACACTTAATCAATCAATCAGTCAATCAATCAATCAATCAGTCAATATCCTTTAGCTCCCCAAGGAGGATAGGTCTTTAACAAACACATGCCAAGTCTTCCTGTCACGTGCCATCAGCTCAAGTTCTTACCACGTCTTCCTGTCACGTGCCATCAGCTCAAGTTCTTACCACGTCTTCCTGTCACGTGCCATCAGCTCAAGTTCTTACCACGTCTTCCTGTCACGTGCCATCAGCTCAAGTTCTTACCACGTCTTCCTCATCATTTTCACTTCTGTCTCCAGTTCTCTTCTCCATGTGTTTTTTGGTCTACCTCTGCCTCTCTTTCTCTGAGGATTCCAGAATAAGGGTTACCTTGTAATGCTATCAACAGACAGCTTTCCTCAATGTGTGTCATATTCAAAGCCAGCAAATTTTTCTCATCTTATGTTCCAATGAGGACTGTCTGGTTCTTGTCCCCCACATACACAAATTGGTCAGCTACAAGGAAATGTTCCTGATTTATAGCGAGAAGATTAATTAATTAAATTGCAGGGGAAAACATATGTCGGGAACTAATTGAACAAATAATTTGGTTTTGTTATATCGTTTACAGGGAATCATTGAAAAGTAGGAAATAAGCAAAACATAGGTCTATTCTTTCATAGCAGATATTGCCACCATGGACCTACAGATATAAGGAGTATACATATTTATTTAAAATAAAATGTTCCCTCGATTTGGCTAGGCCACGTTCAACCGAAACGCGGAGTAAGTCAATTATATTACCCGCATGTCCAAATATACAAGACCGTATGGTCTGGATCATATCTTTTTTTCTCCTTTTTTCATGTCTCTAAAGAAGTGTTTCAAAAGTGCAACGAATTTTATTTAAATAAAAAATGATCCATACAGTTTTAAAGAACTTCCACAGGATTCCAGAAAGTTAGTTATTATAAAAATGTTAATGTGCAATTTTATAACAATCGTATAGCTTAACCCAATTCGCTAAGATAACAGGTCTCTACTTAGACTTTAATATAAACCGCATTTCTAGCGTTGTTGCGCCTGCAAGAGTACTGTATATGTTTTAAGATCGCATGTTTGAAGAAATTATTTCACAAATGTGAGAATTTTGGTAGAAAATAATTTAAATTGTTGAATTTTCAATCACATTTTTCAAAAATTGATTAGATGCTTTTAGATACATTTGAACCAAAAAAAAAAAAAAAAGCCTAATACAAAAAATACACTTTGGCCAGGTCAGTTCTTCAAAATTTTTCACTTCCTAATTTTCTTATAGATGGTATGTTTCCGGGAATGGGGCGAATGCAGGGGTGGGGCGAATGCAGGCGTGGGGCTCTCTGAAGAGACTTAAATAAAATTGTAAAATTAAAAAAAAAAAAGACAAACACTGTGAACTGTTATGCATTTCTTAAATGACAACCAAGTCAGGCTATGCCAAGAGCTAATAACCAAAGTATGTAAAGCGACTGTTACAGAAAACACTCCGTCATTATATAAAGCAATTGCTACAGAAAGCACTCCGCGTTTCCTACAAGAGGGTAACTGCACAGGCTGCCCCATTCTCCATCATGGGAGAAAAAGAGGAGACTGGCCTCGAGAGCAACCATAGTGGGGACACTGGACATGGATAAGGGAGAGATACTAAGGAAAAAAGGAAGACCAAAAGAAACACTCAGAAGAACAATAATAAGAGAAGGAAGAACGTTGGGCCTAAATAATGTGCAAGAGCTAAGAGGAGTGGCGTCACAACGAACAACCTGGAGAGCACTGGTTTCTGCCTTATGCGCCGTGTTTGGCGCTTAAAGAATTTATTATTATTATTATTATTACTAAGGGCACTTAATGATCGGCTGCTGGATAATGACACTGCAATGAATGAATCAACAAGGCTGAGACTGTTGAAGTTTGGCATTAAACGTGGGACTAGCAGAAACGGACGTGAGTGAGGATGCATCCAACGTGCTACAGGTACAATTAGCATTCATACTATTCAACATTTGCTGAGGGAGACTGAGCACCTATGGGTTTGCCCGGAGTGCAGTGAGGTCGATTCTGATTAACAATAACTCTGTTACGATGATAGCAGACTCAGAAGGAGAATAGAGGGTAGTTTGTATTGTGGTTTCTGTTGTTGTGTTGTCTGCATTGCATTGTGTAGAAACTTTGAAGATGCTTTTGTACCTGACAGAGGGAAATCTACTTTGTGTTTTTCAGAGAGTTTACTAAGTCCTTGGAACTGTTAATCGCCTTTTATGTTTGCTTGGTTTCATGCTTTTATGGTTTTCCTGGTTTCCTGATTTTATGATTGCCTGTTTTAATGTTTTCCTAAGTTGCTGATTTACTCATTTCCTGGTGTCATAATCTACAATTAAACCCAAGTCTTACAGGGTCATTATATGCTTCAAGCGTTTTAATTTTTTTCATCACCACTAGGCAGTGAGCTGTTGGCTTTAGTACGACGTCTTCAATAAGACAGCCACCTTTTACGAAGCAATTCACCAAAGCAATTCACCCTTAATTGAGTGTGTAGCGGGGAGGGGGGGGATGGGGGGCCTACGGGCGATTGGTGGGGTGGGGTAAGGGTTTCGGTGCGTGGGTTGGTTGGGGTTGGTGTAGGAGTGAAACACAACAGTTTTTGCCTGCGCGAGATGGTACAGTAGGGACGATGGTTCTGGTACGTGTGAATTTCTTGGTCATTAGAACACTCAATATACTATATTTCTATTTCTACTTAGAGATCTACGAGAGGGGGTATGCCACTGCGAGGTCTGGTCAACGAATACGAGGTAGTGAATGCGGATCAGGTAGTACTGTGATACTCTCGATATATAGACATATTGAAAGGTCAGACTGTTCAAAAGGCCTGCTGGCAGCATAGTTTTGCTAATGGATGTATGGGTTGGCGTTAAACTCAGCCTCAATACCCCCCAGGCGTGCACTCCTCACACTCGTCAATAATAGATTTATGTAGATGTGAGGAGCGGCAGTGCGCGTCTAGGGATAAGTTAGTATAGCATGGACGTGCGCGCTTATCAGCGTGATCAAACCGACAAATGGTCATGATTGGTGGAGCTGTCGATAATAAATCCTCAGGTAAGCTCTGGTTACGCAAGTAGGGTAGGTGAGTTTTAATAATCTCAGTACGAACGTATCACTTTGCTTATTTCTGACGGTTGTATGTTTTTAATAGATGCGATATCGTTCATTTTATTAGAAGAAAGGTAGATGTTTGTCACGACAACGAGGTATTGTTACATGGGGGGGGAGAGTGATTAGGGTGTCTGTTTTGTGGTAACTCCAAGATGTAGGCGTTGACTAAAGAGTTTTTCTTTATGGTGGGCGCTGGTCTGCAATGCTTACTGTTCTGGTCTGGAGTTCTCGTTAGACGTGTTCCTCATCATGATTAATTGTCTATCGAGTCTTGTGACTGTACTGACTGGATTTTGATTCACTATTGGTGTAAGCACATTGTTTTGATAGTTTATCATGGAGCGGTTAATGGGTTGTGGTATCCCCAACATTCCCTAGATGTTCCCCTATACATTTGTCAGATTACGGCGTATTAGCTTACAACGTCGTGACATCAGCAGTGCGGATAGGGCGCGTTAGGGGCTTGGAAACTGTCCGTTGTCATATGCGTTCAATAGCTGTCGAGAGGGTCTTAGAACCATCTAGTCTGCGTGGCACGAGGAATGACGGCGTGTGGCTCCCTTTGCAGCCTTCCTCTCGGCAGTCGTTTCTACTATTCGTTTTGACTTCATACACCCTCAGGTTTCCTCACTCCCATCCTTCTTGGGAAATGCAATGCAGATCTGCAGACACAACAACCAGTCAAATTAACGCATATATAGGTTTCACTATATCTACATTAAGCGTTCCACAGATCAACGGCGAGAAGGCTCGCAAGCGAAGCCTGGTTAGTGAGTTAAATGTAACATGGGTAATGCTCTTTATGGGAATTATTTCTTAGGTTAGTGACACTATGCCTAGTGGAGGACACCTGGCAAGGTGCTAAGGTGAGGCGTGATGCTGTTGGGCGTGTGTTGGGATTTGGTCACCAAGGGCTCACCCACTACCATGTGACGGCTGATCAACCCCCATCAGCACGATCTTCGCACAGAGCCAGGGTGGGGTAGGTCGAGTGGGGACTATCTATGGAATCTAGGGTGTTACTGAGCGCGAATAATCTTTCGTACAACCTGATCAATCTAGAAGAGTTTTTATTGACCGGTGGAGTACGTGATGGTCTCGATATGTGGGGGTTGCGTTGTAGCTATCGTGTCTGTAGTGCTCTGAATATCGGGAGCATAAGGGTCTCTAGTAGTCTCGGCGAGATAACATCATTGAACAAGCTATCTTAATTAGTCTCAGTAGATACAGGTCTATAGGCTTAGCGGATTTACGTGTAAGATGCAATTCTCTAGTCCCTAGTTCTGGCAACCAGATCTGGGAGCAAATACGAGTATGTCAACCACTCTTCATGTCAGCAGTCCAACATGAAGTTTCGACGGATGGGCGATAACTCTTGTGTAGATCTAGTCGGTTCTGAGTGGTCGCAAGGTACACTTGAATTATATCTCGATTATCTGTATACGTCGGGAGCCCAGTACTATCTATCTAGGTCTTGAGGCTCCTGTCGCTGGGTTTGATTGGCCTAGGGGGGATCGAGGCTCTCTGGCGGGTCAAGTGTAGGCGACCTATGGGGGCGGGGGGTGTTATATACGCAGTCATTTGCGGATGTCTAAGAGGGAGCGTAGAGGAGAGCTGTCGCCAAGCGGTGTCGAGGGCGCTAGGTGTCTCTGTGGTCAGAGAGCCGTCAGTCAATTATACTCTGACAGATGGGTAAACGAGGGGGGATGAAACACTGGGTGGAGTGGGGATCAGTGGGGTTGGGCGATGGGGGGGGGGGAGGTGTGGGGGGGTGGTGTGTTGGGGGCATCTGGTGGGGATTTGCATGTGAGTGATAGAATGGGGATTGTGGAAGTAGGGGGGACTGGCTTCCCCCATGATGTACATAGGGACCATGGGGGGAGGGGGGGGGTGTGGGACATTTTCAGTATCTTATCTGGTGAGGTATAGATAACAACGAGGCCCGAGCATGCCCCCTAAGTGTTTGATGATAATGGTACGATGCCGTCTGGAACTGACGAAAACGAATAAGTTGGTTGCTTTCTTTTTGCATTATTGCAGTAGTAAACATAATTATTGAAGCGCGAATATTAGGAGGCTGTGGAACCCGTCTGGCTCAGTCAATTAATTACCTCTTGGCTCTGGAGAGTATATTAGTGTGGCAGGCTTGCGAGATTGTGGAGTGGCGGGCGGACGGGGGGGGGGGGGGGGGTATGGCAGGTACGGCTATTAGCCAGCGGGAGGCGTGGTGAGAAAGGGGGGGCGAGCTTGACGTGGTGGAGGGGGGAGAGGGGTCGAGGCGGTTGACGTGGGGATGAGCCGGGGTGTGGGTTTGACGGCGGCGGGGACGTGCGGGAGTTGTATGACGGGTAGATCGGTGGGAGAGGTGTACCGTATGTACATTTTGTGGCAGGATGTCTCGGGCAGAGAGTTTGTGATAGTTACGTATTACACCTTAGGGGACTGTATTGGGGAGGGTTTATTTTATGGCGAGTACTTTGCTAGACTGGGTTGATTTAAGTGAGGAGGTTAAGTCGTATCTTTGATTAGACCCCCCCCCCCCTCCCACTCCCCCCCCCCCCCGGCCACGACCCTCTTTACGCCACCCCGCCCTCAGATTGCCCCCCCCCCCCCAGGGGGATCATCGTCCCTCCCTTCTGGAAGCCCCCCCCCCCTATGGATCTCAATTACCCACCTCAATGTGTCCCGCCTAAGTTGCGGGGGAGGGAGGGGGGAAAAAGACAAAATACCTTGTGTCTGGGGCCAGTCACTGGGGCCCCCAGTTCTGTCGGGGGAGCTGTGTGGTGGGACGGAGGATATGAGATAGAAGTAGACGGTCTGTCTATTCCCCATATAGTTACACAGAGGGTATGGGGTGGGCGGGTCGGGGGAGCAGACTGTGCAGGGTGCCGAGGGGGGGTGAGAGTAGTTAGGTTTGGCGAATGTAGGATTCTGGGGTGGAGTATGATGGAGGGGTGAAGGCGGGGGAACGCGATGGGATATTTATATCACTGGTGTAGGGGGCAGCTCAATGAGCAGTATGATATTCAATGAACCCTACATGGCCCCAGATTCGAGGGTATCTACATATAGCGTATCTACAGGGTAGTGTGGGAGATATCGAGGCCGTGTAACGTGGATTCGTGGGTAGCCGTATCTTTGATCAATCGCTGAGAAATAAAAAGCGAAAAGGGAGGCCTGGGCGGCGTTGAGGAAACAAGGGGGGTAGGGTTAAGGATGGGGCTAGTTCGAGTCAGGGCGCGGATCCGGTGCCTCCGGGGGAGGGCGGACTCCAGTTTAGCCTGACCAGAGTTCGACTGGTAAGTGGGGCGGATTACAAACACTGCCTCAACAATAACTGAATTAACTCCATTGATTATACATCACAAAAACCACCATGGGTATGCGTCCCCCTCATCTCTTCAACCTACGGGTGAGGGTGGCGTGGAGGTGTGCATGGTGAGTTCCGGGAGGGCGCGGGGGGGGAGGCGCGTGTGGCCCGGTAAGGGAATAGTCGTTGTGCGAGGGGCGGGGACAAACTCTGGCGTACTGTGGGCCATGTCGGCAGTGGTGCCTAGGCGAGACATTTTGTGTGGTCCCCAGTGCCCTCCGAGTTTGCATGGGTGAACATCCTGGGAGACCGTACCTTTGCCGAGTCCTATACTCTTCCCACGGTGCGATGTGGGGGGAAATGGACTGTTAGTGTCGCTACGGATGTTTGCAATTGTGGGTTTAGGTAGATTGGTCTGGGTGTTGGAGTGTGCGTTCGCCCAGAGCTTTAGAAGGGTTACAAACTGGAGTCGCTGTTTGGGCACGCGAAGAGTCATGTGAGCGCGGCGAGAACGTGGCTGATTAGGTTCAGGGTTGCCGGGGGAGGGGCGCCACCGCCGTTAGGGGGGGGTGGAGTGGGGGATGGGTGGGGGGCCCGGGTTTGGGTTGGGAGAGCCCTGAGCGGCGACTGAATAGTTCGGTCTGGGGGGGTTGGAGTCTCAGTTTTTGGTCGGCAACTATTGAATAGCCGAGATGTGTTTACCATTCGTTATCTTGGGGTGTTAGCATACAGCTGGGGGGGTAGAAACGTCTACCGTCCGGTATCCGATGGAGGAATTGTGTTCCCGCAAGCTGTCGATGCTTGGATGGTTGGTTGTGAGGAATTATGAGGGAAATGTACGTACGGGGAGAATTGGTGGGGGGGTGGGGTTCGGTAGTTACAGGCGTTATAGGAGTGAGTTGCCCTTGCCGGGGCTGGAAGATGCGTGGGTGTGTGTGCACCGAGTCCTGAGTCTGTGCATATGTCTGTTGCTCGTCCGGTAAATGTATAACATGGGTTGCGGCGCTTCCGCGTTTCCTTCTATTATGGGGACAGGGGGGATCTGAAGAGCATTGGGTGGGGTAGGCGTGACCTGGATGTGCGCGGCTGGTGGTGCGGGCGCAGTGGACAGTACCGAACAATGTAGTAAATGCGCTTTTGTCGTCACAATGAAAGCCTAGTCTGTCAGGCGCGGATTTGATTAGTAGAGTATTATTTTCACAGATGGGGGGTGATCGTTGCTCTTCTTCTGGTGCTGTATTACTACAATTCTGGATCTAGTCGGGGTGACAACGTCCGCAATCAATTCTGAAAGCGTCGCAAGATCGAGTAACTTCTGTTGGGGGTGAATAGCGGTTTTGGGAGAAATATTCTAGGATGGTTGGGATAATCTATCATGATACTGATGGGGGGTTTCTTACGATTTTGATTGCACATATCATTTAGGAACAGCTTGAGTTTTAACGCAAATCTTTTTGCAGTTAACAGAGTTGTGAATTAGAGTCTGATTCATTGCGATGTATGTTATTATCAGAGCGACTATATGGTAGCAGGCTCGTGGGTATTGTTCTTTCGGCTCTTGAAAAAGGGTGGCAGGGCGAAGTTATTCGTAGGATTTGGGGAAGGTCTTGTATTTTTCTATTCGACTGTATCAGCGGCTACAGGCAATGTGTAGATGGTTAGGGAGGCAATGGAGCGGGAGCGGGGGCGGGCACGCATAGAACTCTCCCACGGGGTGGGCGGGGGTTAGGAGAAGATGGAGGACACTCTATCTTTTACTAGGGGCCCAGATGGATTTATACTCCTCCTCAAGGTGGATCAACCTACTGGCAGCAAATACTGGAAGATCTATTTCCAGTAGTTTACGCAGGATGTTTCCTACATGGTTACTCGGTCACATGGCACACAGTGTGGAGAGGGGGGTGAAGCAGGTTCGGGTATTTGACGTGGTTACACGGAGAGTACATATACGAGATAGCGTTTCTCCAATAGTATTCTAACGGTATAGATGTGTGATACGTCAACCCCCGATAGAGCGTGGCAGGTTTCTAATGGAAACATAGACCTATTGGTGTCGGTTCCTCTAGGGGAAGGGGGGGGCGGGTTGTGAATGGGGGGGTAGATTCTCTACTCCGTTTTATTTCAATCGAGTTATGTGGCGGTGAGGTCAGTGTGAGGAGTTAGTCTGAGGTTGGGAGGGGAGGGGGGGGGGGTCGTCAGTGTGGGCGGCTACTGGCAGGAGCGTTAGGGGTGGGTGGTGGTTGAGTTTGGTAAGTCTTATTGGAGTGTGGTGTTAGGTGGATTTTATTGGGGGGGGTGCGGCCGGGGAGGGGGGGGGCGGGGTCCATTGGATTGCTTATGGTACTAACTGGTGTACAGGGGTCGTCGAGGAGTGCGGTGGGGGGGGGTTGTTTCGGTCGTATGGGGTACTTTTGAGTGGTGCTTTCGGGGATATGATGTTGGGTGGAGATTCGGATTAGAGAGGTTATAAGTAGTAGCGAAACGATAGACTGGAGGTAGGTGTACTGCGACTGGCGGTAAGATTAGGTATGGCGCTTATGTGAATGATATTCTCTGAAAGATGTGGCGTATTAATGTCGCGCTGGGTACTAAGTACTATCTTAAGAATGAACAATAAGATACATTGTAAGTTCAGGATTTTGTCGCCGCTCGTTGCGTGATATGTGTCTTACGGTACTACTGGCGTGATACAAAAAGGGTATGGGCTGGTTGGCGGATCTTGGGTGGGTGGCTGTTGTTGGGGACGGTGGGCGGGACTGAATCAGGCGCAATCACTTTTCTAGCGGGTTCGGCGGCTTCTGCGCGAGGGAGCGTGACATGCGCGACCAATGCGTAGAGAGGGTGTCAGTGACATGTCATGGGACGGAGCAGCAGGTAGGGGTGCGGGTGGGGGTGACTACTATCGGGTACGAGCGGATAAACACACTTCAGTCTTTTTAGTTTAGGATGAGCTGATTCAGACGCTTAGTTATGGCTAGCGTGGTCATCAACCACGCTTCGCGACAACTTTGAATAGTAGTAGCCCCTCAATGTGGGATGACGGGGCGATAATATTCGTATTTAAGTCTTTGTTTTCAGTTAATCTATAATGTGTTCACATGGCAGTTACACAATGCACCCTTCACAATAACAGTAGCTCTCTCACTACACACACGGAGTGTTTAACAAACATCAAGAGGGGAGAAAGCTACAAGTTCAACCGAAGGCTAGCTTAGCATACGCAGGATAGATGTCAACATCATGCACACAACAGCAAGAGGGACAGAGCGATTGTGTGGATTAAAAAGCTGAGTCTACTGATGTACATAGAGTTAGAGTGCGCTACGGATGAAGGATGACAGCTAGCAGGAACACTGGGACGGATAAGCCGTCGGAGGTTCTCTAGTTCAAGCTCAGACGACTCGTGTACAGACGCAGACACAGACAAAGGGGAGCATGTCACGGGGCGTGTAATTGCCCGGCAAGTCAAGCAGACGATACTACGTGTATGATAGACTGCTAGAGCGATGTCGCAGCAGTCCCTGTACCTACCACGCTCTCTCTAGATAAGAAGACGATAGTCTGACAGGCTTCGAGTTCTAACATTCTGAGAATTACATTTCGCAGTTCTGATGACAGCATGACAACGCGTATATTTCGGCGATGCACATGGACACACACAGAACGGCCGGACACACAACATATACACACATAGAGGAGACGTACACAGGGAGGTAACACACACGTAGAGAAGTCTAGTCACAATCGACAACGTCTAAATCTCATCTGCCGGGGATAGACGTTGATACATCAGAGCTCATCCGAAATTAAGAGCTCGTTATGTAAGGTAGGTATGCTCGAGCAGGTTGGGGGGTAGGTGGTTGGGATGACTTAGTCGAGAGAGCAATAAGAAGTGAGCGATGGATGTGACCGGGCGGACTCGCTAGCTATCGACCACGAGATGTAGTGTGATTATTTTGTTTAGCAATAGGAGGTATAGGATTGTTCAGGACTCTGGGGCACTTGCGCAGAAACACAAATAGGTAAGATGCAAGGACGGCAGCGGGGGCGTGACGGTGGGAATGTTCTTCGGGTCGTCAGGACATGGTTCTGGCGCGACAGAACGCAAAGGAGGATGGGATGAGCGCTGGCGTGTGAGGGACACGGTGGGGGACATGTACAGGGAATCTGAATGCTTTAGGGCGGAAGGAAGACGGGGGGCTTGGTACACTGACGGAGGCACTCGGGAGAGCCTGATTGACACAGTCGGCCGTACTAAGAGAGCAATTTCCGAGGTGTAACTGTGCAGGAGACGACAGGTTGTGACTAGGGAGTTCGCAGGTGGCGGTGGTCGACAGAGGAGTCGCATTATGGGAGAGCATAGTAGGGCTGTGGTAGCACATGCTAGGTGGGTACGTAGGATGTTATGATCCACAGGCTGTCGCACTTGTCAGGTGTATACTCGTTCTCTGGAAGTGGTGTGTCAGACACTTGGAGGGTTAGTGTGCTATGTCGTCGCCTTATCACACTGTGAATCATAATGACATCATCAATTCTGGGGGTAGGTGGCGTAGTGCGCAGGGGTATTGATAGAGCTATGCTACTGGTGCACAACAGGCGCATCTTAGACGTTTAGGTATGTCTCACAAGGAAGAGAACATTCTTTTGAACCGAGATGGCTAAGCTACAGGTTGAGGCAGGGGATGTATCTACCGTGTCTATGGTAGACAATAGCATGATAATCTTCTAACTATAGCTGATGGCTGCACAGTTCTGGAGGACACATACATACATGCTCACAGAGAGACAGAGACACTACACAATATTTTACTATGACATTACTAGGATAATCTCATATACCTAAGATGCGGGCTCGTCTGGAGGTATATGTCAGAAGTAGTAACTTGATGTGCGTGGAGAGGATAAAGGGACAAATAGCCAATAGCAAGTCCGGCTGTTGTCTGTACTTGTGTGTCGTCCTGTACAGTCTATGACTAGCAGTTCAACAGTGACATCAGTACAGCCGAATTCATCTTGTCCAAGCTTTAGTTTGTGGTTGATGCTGTATATATATATATATATATATATATATATATATATATATATATATATATATATATATATATATATATATATATATATATATATATATATATATATATATATATATATATATATATATATATATATATATATATATTTTTTTTTTTTTTCTTCTAAAACTTGATTGTTGACGTTATGACGCCGATTGATGATAACGATCAAAATTATTTATTTTTTATTGACAAGATGATCTCGAACTGGATATTGTTACTTTATCTGTTGTTCGAAAATAAATACGGGACATCTCCAAATACAAGATACATAAAAATACTATGAAAGTATGTAATGTCGTTTGTTAATAATCGTTGTGTAAGTAAGTTAAGGTAGTCTCATAGCAGATACAACCGTAGGGGATGAAGTGTTTGAGACTTCACTCACTATGCTAGGCCCAGCGTCAAAATGAGGGGAAACCAGTTCCCTTCCTTGCTGCCTTTTCCTTACCTTACTCAAGAGCAGAGTTAGGTACCCATTTACAGGTGGGTAGACTGGAGCGTGACGTCACCATGTTTCGAACCCTGCACCTTTGCATCGACAGCCTAGCGCACTAACCACTCTGCCACTCGGTCACAGTTGTGTCCCGATGATAATCTCGATTTCATAATGAGTGCTTATACTTATTTAGCTTAGTGATCCTGGGAAAATGAGAATTTAAAAAAGGTATAAAATTACTATTGGCTGATTTTTCTTCTCTTGAATAAATTGTGCTTCAGAGGATGAGTGCAAATTTTTCTTATGTCTGTTTTTTTTTTTTTTTTTTTCTTGTTTAAGTGAATATTTGCACATAAACATATCTGATGTTGGTATTTTTGAAGTGAATATTGAGCTAGGAACATTTCTGATGCTGATTTTTTTGGAGTGAATATTGAGTCGTGAACATCTCTGATGTGGTATTTTTGGAGCGAATTTTGAGCCATGAACATTTCTGATGTTGCTATTTTTGGAGTGAATATTGAGCCATGAACATTTCTGATATTGGTATTTTGAGTTAATATTGGATCATAAGCATTTCTGATGTTGGTTTTAGGTGAAAATAGGTTATTCACTCTCATAATGTTGGTTCTGTTATGAAGAAGGGAGAAAAGACATTTATGATTTTGTTTCAGTGAATGTTGGATCATACACATTTCTCATGTTAGCGATTTGAGTGGAATGTTAATTATATATATTTCAATTGTTGGTTTTTGATTGAATACTGGCGATGACATAGTTATACTGTTTTGAATAAATGCAAGAAATGACACTTATTGACTCAGATTTTGTGTGTTATTAATGTTTATTTGTTCTAGCTATGTTCTGATCAACAAATAAACTAGAGTATTCTCTGCAATGCTTACATCCATTCTTGATTGACACTTAGCTGCAACACAATGCCAGCCTGTAATAATAATTTTAACTACCTATAAATGTCCTTGTGTTTCAAATAAATCAAAATAAATTGGTACTTGTGATTTTCTTCATAAAGTTCAGGTCGCTGCCCTGGTAAAATGTAAAAATTAGGAAACTTACCCACCACAATAATATTTATAGAATGTGTGGTTCCTCGCCGGTGCTACGGATTTCATGCATTGTGCTGAGATCCTCCTTGTGTGATCTAAGGTAGGAGATCGGAGAACTGATGCAGTTGTACATGTGCAACAAAGATGGTTCTTAAAACCAAATCAAACCAAAGTTCTGAAAGTAAACAAGCTAAAAAGATAATCAAACAAGAACAAAATGAATCTGTGCGTATTAACATTTTGCAATAAGCGACCTCCAACTGTTATTTAGAAACATGATAGAAAGATTTTTGATATCTGATATTGTGGGCTTATATGAACAAAGTCAAAGAAGATGAACTCCTTGAATCAAACAACATCAAAAGTTTATTTCATCAAACAAGCTGAATACAGACTTTCCTCCGTTTGATCCATAGAGATTATATTACACTAGTAGAGAACTTCAGACATCTGCGGTCTCATATATTTATTGTAAAAGTACATTTTAATACAGGGGATCTTTATAACCAAAGGCATCATCGAATTAAAATTTCTTACTCGAAATGGGCCGCATAAGCTGGTCATCCGTTAAGAGAGGCTTTTGGATATACTGTACTAGTGTTTTCAAAAATCTGACCGTGTGACGTTCTTATATTTATAAATCATACAAGCCGAATCGAAAATAGTTGTCGTTGGAGTTGGACAATGAAACGCGTCATTTGCTGAGATGAAGCATACTGCCAATATTGTTTTATTAAAAGGTCATGTTTGTCGTAGCAACATGATAAATGCTCCTTCAGGTAATATACGTTTGTGCCCACTGAAAAAAGATCATTAAGAAATTTTTGAGGTAACTGATTCTTATCGTCTTTGTCCACTGAATCAGTGCTGATGTATTAATTTAATTTGCCTGACATTTTTTTGTTTGTTTAAAACTGTTTCGTTCAAATGATTCCTCATAATTGTAGTGTAAAGAATTACTTTTCTAATAGTAATTTTTATCGTGTGAATCAATGCTTTTACCCGTTGATAAATCAAAGCAAGGCGACCATTAAGAGAAAAAAAGTATCCGGTGTATCAGTATGAATTAGCAACGGATTATAAGGTACAATGAAAGGGTAGAAGAAACAATAGAAGTTTACTGACATGGGTTTAGACATTTCGAGAAAAAAAGTTTGTTACTCACAAAAGATAAAAAGTACATGCTGCAATGATCCGTAGCAACTACATAAACCTGGAAGCAGTATACCTTTGGGACAATTTGTAAAAATTAAATGTTGCATCGAATGAACTGATTTGACAAACTTGAAACAACAACAAACAGTCACAACTGATAAAATGAGAACTATCGTAGTTAAAAGCCAGTTGGAACAAGTAAAGCATTTGTAACATAAATTCATCGTTGAGGGGTCAGAGTGGCTAAAAGGCAAAGCGTTCGCCTCTAATTCTAAAGTTACCGGGTTCGGTACAGGGACTATAATTGATGGACATTTTTTTTTCAGAACTACTGTTTCCTAATGATGTCATATTCCCCCCTGATCTCCTAGGTAGTAAGATCAGATGCCTAACATCTCGAATAAGGGCGAAAAAATAAAAGGTCCCGTGTGCAAGTCGCGCACGTTGATCCCTTGGCAGTTGGAAAGAGTAGGTAATGCAGCTGCTGCCCTGGCAAAATTTAAAAATTAGGAAACCTACTCAACACAAAAATATTTATAGAATGTATGATTCCAGTATACACACACTGGAGTTCTCGCTGTTGCTATTGTCACGGATTCCCTCCCCTGCTTTGTAGTAATGGTCCAAAATGGCCAAAACTCAAGAGTATCTAAATTGGGTCGTCAAAGGTGTTTGCCTTCGCACAAGATTACTCTTGGCAGAGGTGTAGATAGAAGTGTAAGGACGCTTCTGTCCGAAGGGAGAATTCACAAGATAATTCAGAAGTCAAGAACCATGCGGCGTAGCGCTGAGCAACGGTTAACTTATATGTGTCCGTCATCTTTCGTGACGGATTTAAGCAATGGTTTTTAGCCCGTTCAAGCCCCCAGCTGAGTTAATTCAGCGAATTCCTCTTATAATGGTTTGGCTCTGTTTAGAGGTAAATATGTGTCTAGGTATAGATATATTTATATATATAATAAATATTCTGTCTCATAAGTTTGCTTTCTTACATTTAAAAACTGAAGCGACTATGATTGTTTAGTTTTAAAAGAACAGATAACAATTTAAATAATGAATTAGTCTTTAACAGTTAAAATAAATATGGAAAATTTGGTGAAATTTTATATTGGAATCAAATTTTCTCCTCACGGAGATTAAATAGAGGGTTTTTATCAATGTCCGTTGTTTTCGCCTGTTAATAAGCACTTAGTTTGTCTACGTGAGTCCTGACGCCGTTATATCGTCACTTTTCTGGTGATGCGGGCACTTCTTCGTCTAACTCGTCTTATGTAGGTGGTCAGTGTTGATTCCTTGCTCTCACAACTAAGGGCGTAGAAACGTCAGTCTTGCCGCTTCGTCCTCGAACGGTCTTATAGTTTCGTTCCACAAACTCAAAATTTTTGGGAATACACAATCTTCTTGCGCATATTTAGACTGGACACAGCTCTGTATTAGATGCTTCGAATTACTTAAGTCTGGAAATTAGAGTTAATTCCTCTGACGGCGGGTGTTCTGCGAAATCACTGGCCTGGGAAAGTTAAGTTAGTTGCATATCCTTTACAGGACGTGGCAATCAACCCCAGCTTTTATTGGCTGTTTGTGATTTTTCTAGGCAATTTTTGTCACTCAGTAGTTTGCCATTGCTTTCTGAACGGTACGGCGCTTATACCTTTGTTAAAAATCCACACAAAGCGATCTGCTACCAAACCGCCTGCAGCAGGTTTCGAACCTGGTATATCTGGATTATGAAACTGCGTTCATATCCATTGGCCTGGGAAAACTTTTGTTTAATTCCTCTATGACTTGGTCTGAGAAATTAGAGTTAATTCCTCTGACGGCGGGTGTTCTGTGAAATCACTGGGCCTGGGAAAACTTTTGTTTAATTCCTCTATAACTTGTGATCAAATTCCTAAGTTTCCAGTCTTGTATAAAAAACGCGGGTTTACTTGTAAATTCAATAGTTACCCAATACTCGATCTGTTACTTATAGTTGTGGAATTTCTAAGTCCAATGTCTACTTTTCTTTCTGGTTTCTATGAGTCGCTAGTCTGTCGTTTGCACTGCAGTGTGTGCTGTGACTTCGATTTTGTTACATTACATTTCCAGTTTCCAAGTTCCAATTCCAGCTGTGTTTCCGCCTAATTTTCCAGTGAGATACATTGTAAATTCCGGCCTCTCAAATCAACCAATCCAATCGAATCTCGTTCAGCACTACGTGAGTAGGAGTGTTTCAAATTCAAAAAATACCCTCACGTGTTTCAAAATATTAAATTTAATATCCACGCGTCATCTCTTCATATCGTTGCGTTAGACTTCCGCCGGCATCTTGTGCACAACTCATAAACACTATCTGTGAACTCAGTTGATGTCCAGATGCTACCTATCGCTAATATTGTCTCTCCAGACAGATTATCGTGATAATCACACACAGGGATGGTCCCGTGAAACGATTATCTCATATCGTCTGTGATCGTGCGTTCTTCAGACAGTCAAACAAAAGGATCACCGGCCGCGCAGACAAACCATATGGTTTCCTCAGACATACAGACCGCAACCCAGGTGTTAATTGCCTGACTTTTGCTGGCCCCGGAAATGAGTTACGTAAAAGTCGCTACAAAGGTGGCGAGCCAGCTTATCATGATAAAAATATCGCTCGCTGACCAGTGATAATGGCTAGGTATTGTTACGATAATACCCCAGTTCAACTGGCGGAACGTAATTAAGTCTGAGGAATGGTAAACAAGATAAAGACAGTCCCATAGCAGATACTTCCTTATGGGAGTGGAGTGTTAGAGACTTCACCCTACTAGATTCAGCATAGAGAGTAAGATAATGAATGAAAGGGCAAAAAATATGCCAAATAATAGCGATGAGTGAGAGGAAGAGAAAAATGAAGAAAAAAGAGATACTGCTGGAGTGGACGTGAGATCGCACAACCGTATCGTCACAGCTATGAAGTTCGTACACTGCGCTGAGATCCTCCTTGTGTGATGTAAGGGAGGAGTTGCGCAATCAATATGGTCCTTAAAACCAAACCAAATCGTTTCTGGCACGACAACGAAACATTGGCCCGTGACGATTGCAGACGTTGGAAATAAGTTTAACGTGCAGGTTGAACTGATCAAATAGTCAGGTTTGGTTTGGTTTGCTTTGGTTTGAAGGATTATCTTCATTGCACACGGACTACTCCATCAGTGCTTCGATCTCCTCCCTTAGATCACACAAGGATGATCTCAGCACAGTGCACGAACTCCGTAGCATCGGCGAGGATCCCAATGTGTGTATATAGTAATCACACATTCTATATATATATTTGTGGTGGGTAGGCTTCTAATTATTAAATTTTGCCAGGACAGCAGCCTGACAGACCTACTCTTTACGATTTCCAACTGCCGTTGGATTTTTAACGTGCGCACCTTGCACAAGGGACCTCCTGTTTTTTCGCCTTTGTCCGATAAGGTTAGGCATCCGCCCTCACTACCCAGGAGACCAGGGGGGAGTATGTCATCATTAGGACCATTGGTTCTGAAAAATATTTCCATAAATTATATTCCCTCAACTGGGAATCAAACCTGGTACCTCTAGAACTAGAGGCGGACGCCATACCTCTTAGCCACTCCAATCTGCAGTCAGGGTCAGTAAAAAACGTGAAGGGCAGAAGAAAATTCATGTTACAATAATAATTATTAGATATGCCATAATGCTTCCGCTAGAGGTCAAAGCTGTAAGTGTTAAAGATGAATAATGTTCCACTTTCTGCTATTGGTTCTTTGTGAATTAACCCACAAGAAGAAGTTACCATCTCTTTCAGTGGTGGTTTATGTTTCGAGTTATTGTACATGATGTAGCTGCCAGTCTAATACATATACACATACACATCAATAAATACCTGTAAAATGCACAAATAAAATAAGAAAATATACATGTTACAACTTCCCCCTTCACTATGAATGGGTTATTTTATCCAGACTTTGATGCACAGATTGGCCGTAGTATGTCCTGCAACCATCTAAGATGCAGTCTTTCCCCAGCGAGCTAAGGCTCCTTGTTAAAGTACACTCCTAACGTTTAACATGGGAGGAAGATTTCCTCGGACTTGTGGTTCTAAGTATTATAAAAGAAGTTTTATAGTTTTGATTTTATAAGTTTCTTCTAATAACTTTGGCCCATCCTATAATGGAATCCGTATTACTTCTATCCTGGCGTCTCGTCTCCTCAACGATGATGGAAATGAAGTGGGAAATTTTCATAACACTCAGGATTTTAAAGCTAAAATTTCGCCAATGCAAAACTCAACCTCGCGAGTTTATGAAAGTGGAACCCACTCACAATTCCGTTTAGTATATTTTCTAATTTTAAGCCAACCCCAAGGTAAGGCGTCTTATTTTTAGTAAATTTTCCACCAACATGTCGTTTGTAATGTAGGACTGGTCGTTCGTCTATAGCGATGGGTAGTATAACTAATTTTTGACATCACGATATATGTTAAACGTAACTAATTGTTACCTTCACTAAAAAAACTATATAATCTACCTTTCCCCTCTTCTTCAAGGTTGTTATCTCTTCTTTCCATCTCTGTTTATTCAGATAAGAGGTCTTACCGGAACTGATTATATCATATTTCTCGGTGTCCTAATACTTCCATCTTGTTGTAATCGAGATAATTTTGTGAGTGTTATTTTTTTCTGAAGTCATGCCCTCCAACGAAACATTCGTAATCTTCAACCAAACTGACCGCAAGTAATTCGTAATCTTAAAACCCCTATCTTCAACCAAACTGACCGCAAACCCTTACGCAATCTAATTATGGTGTCTAGACATTTAATTCGGGAAAGATTAACATTTGATTTTATCTACACAAACACTCCAGACTTGGTTCAAAGCAACCAGGCGTGTATTATCCTTCTTCTATTATGATCGCTTCACCGAGCTGACTTACAATTTACATAATAAGCATGTCACGTGCGGTTAAGCCTAAAACGGGGTAATGCACCTTGATTGTGAGATAATGACCGGTGAATTCTGACATAGAAGAGTGTAGAAAGAAATAATGGACGAAGAATAGGACGATTTCATCACAGAGACACAAATTGGGAAGGAACCATCAGACTCTCACCAACAGTGTTTGTCTAAAACGAGACATGGCAGTAATAAATACAATTGTACATGCTTGTTAGGCATTTTATTGAGGTAAAGCAGGGGTGAAAGGAGCTATCCATAAAAGACGGCCACGGGAGAGTGGGGAGGGAAGGACATGTAAAAAGTGGACAACTGTGGATATGAGGGGGAGGGGTATTTCAGTTGAAAGTGGACGTCCGATTCATAAACCACATGGCAACTCTCACTCACATATAAGTCCATCAAGAGTAACAAATCCTCTTATCTTCGAAAGCTTCTTACTGGCTAGCTAAACCCAAATAAACGTTCTTCGGATTTTGTCCCTCTTGCCAAGCCTTCCAATCCTTCTAGACTCAAAATCTCTAATACGAAGAGGTTTTCTTGAACTTAAGAAACCCACTGTATAATGATATGCATAGATTTTGCATATTTAAATTTTTACATAGCTTTAGTTTTTTTTTTTTTTGTGTTTTTTTTTTTTGTTACTTACTGTAAGATATTTAGTTAAAACTGTTTCAGTTGTAAGCAACATTGAGTTGAGACTTGTATGTTACAATGTAATGTGCAATATTTAGTAACTCAGGTTTCACATAATTAAATTGAGTTATCTGTATACACATGATGTATTGTATAGAACTAAGCTAAGTTTTAAATATAGGTAGGTGATTAACAATTTAAGCTTATAAGTTTATCAAGACCATGTGAAGTAGACGTCCACAAGGGGGGAGGGGTCAATCAAAGTGGACATAGGTGGACATGGGTGAGGGGAGAGTCAAAAATGCCAGAATTGTGTGGATGTCTTTTATGGATGGCCACAAACTGTAAAAGCACTACGTCTGACTGATTAGCATGTTAAGGCTAATTCAGCTGAGACCCTAAAATGACGCATTCCCTGTCACAATAGCTAGGAAACACACTCATACTGTAAAACTACTGATGACCACAAGTACTGGAGTCTCGACACTTTGAGACGCTTATTTTACCATTTAGATAAGCAACTCACACCCAAGTATTCACGTGTAACCTAGCTCACGATCCCTT
>JAMPIV010019739.1:365000-415000 GCA_024509875.1 Oreohelix idahoensis | reverse complement strand
TTATACACAGCGCACGCTCTATAAATTAAATGTAATAGGCATAGGCTACTCACGGAGTCAGAGGGTACGCTAATCTTCCTCTCACAAAAATCACTGATGTAAAATTAACCACACTTACGGCTCACAAGAATGCAATATAACTATTACTTAACACTACACAAATAATAATAATGGTAATAAGTACACACTTGTATACAGCACAGTGCGACACTAGAATTCCTTTTATAAATGGACTTAATACTTTACACATTTAACACAGTCTCACAGTTGAAAGTAGCGATGAGATAGATATACGTGAAATTACACTAGAAAACACATACATCGCAAATCAGCTTGTATCAAACTGTTATAGATAGACAAACTCTAAAAAGCAATAAATCCTAAACCTGAAACGTCTAATATTACTAAATCTAAAGTATTATAAAAATTTACTCATATGCAAGCATACCTTTATGTCGTTAGTTCTCTTAGCACAGACGCAACATATGCGATATCAAATCATCTACCTCACTGTGTATCGTACCGAAAATGCATACCGCACAAGAAGACGATCTTGCTTCTTTTCAACTCTGACTCGACTCTCTCACTGTTTCAGTTTAAATCTACATATCCACTCCTGTACCACATGATAGCCACGTCAAAATGTCAGGCAAAGCTCCGCACATCCCTCTGTGGGAGCAAATCAGGAGTTCAATGCTCAGTTTGGATGACATGAGATCACATCTTAGTAAAGATTATCTTCCTAATCGACACACCTCAAGGTCCGCCCACTAATGGTAACATTCCCACGATATCTATTTCCCGAGTCACACTTCTTACGGTTTTGTGCTCAACAAGATGTGTTATCAGACAGCGCCAGGATGTCTAACAATCGAGGGCTGTATCCCATTACATCTTCTGCGTCTCACACGTTTGTCTTCCTCACAGATTGCAAAGGTGTGTTTCGTTTAGATCGCCCATTCCCGTGTGAGAATGCCAACATGAGCACAAATATACACCGTAGACTAGATCGACAACTATTACTCAGTCTAAAATTACACCTTTCTGGCCGCACCGTCACGATATTGTAGTTAAACCTAATCTCATTTACAATATTGTTATACCACACTGTTGTTGCTTTTAGTGTATTACACCACTACATGTTAAAATATTTTACGGAAAATAAAGATACTGTTATGTATATATATATAAATAGGATAGCAACATATCCCATGTAAAAAAAAAATTTTTTTAATAAAACACACAAATACACAACACTAGGATTGAACTACATGAGGCGCATTCCACACTGGTGTGAATTCTTATGATTCTCCTATTTGGTATGTTGTATTTATTATATCACATCAGTACATGGCAATGTATTTCATGGACAATAAAGATTCAGTTTTGTGTGTGTGTGTGTGTGTGTGTGTGTGTGTGTGTGCGTGCGTGCGTGCGTATATATATATATATATATATATATATATATATATATATATATATATATATATATATATATATATATATATATATATATATACACGAGGGCAAGTCAGTAAATAGGTCACAAATGACTATTTAAAAAAACTAAATGAGATACGAACTTGAAAACCATTTATTATTGCACTTACATTTCCCCTTCTTTCTCAACATAATCTACACCAACATTGGGATACACTTATCCCATCGCTTTATCAGTGCCTCAATACCTGCAGCATAGAAGTCTTTGGTCTGCTGTCTCAGCCATATTCGCACCTCACCTTCAACCTCTTCGTCATCCGCGAAACGTTTGCCGCCGAGGTGAGTTCTTAGTGGACCAAACAGGTGGAAATCGCTCGGGACTAAGTCGGAGCTGTAATGCGGATGTTCAAGAATTTGCCACCCTAGTTGTTCAATTTTCTCCTGGTTAATCGAGCCGTTTGTGGTCTGGCATTGTCGTCATGGAGCAGTACTGCTCTAGTCAGTAGGCCTGGGCATTTTCTTCGAATTGCGTCCCGAAGCATCAACAGAACTTCACAGTACGATCAGCATTCGCATTCTCACCTTTCGTCTGTATATGGCTTAACATTACTCCTTGAGAATCTCAAAACATTGTAAGCATAACCTTCCCTGCTGATGGCGTAACCTTCAATTGCTTGGCAGAAGGTGAAGAAGGATGTTTCCATTGCATTGAAGCATGCTTTGATTCGGGTTGATAGTGATGCACCCATGATTCGTCACCATAACAATCCTGTTAAGCATGTCTTCTCCTTCATCTGCGTACCGAGAGAGATGTTGCAAGGACAGGCCCATTCGGTTCATTTTGTGTTCCTGAGTCAGTTGTCTGGGCACACACCGTGACCACACTCCTGAAATTGAAACGATCATGCATTATGCTGCAGGCTAAACCATGAGAACACCCTATTGCAGTTGCTACACTGTCTATCGTTACTCGCCTGTCACGGCGGTTTGCGAGCGACACTTTAGTTTTTCCTGACCGCGCTATTTATAGCTATCGCGACAGAGGTCACGGGGTCATCTGAAATAGTGTAAAATTTACGTTTTTTTTAAAATATTTTTTAATGGTTTCTTTCTTATGCAATGAATTAAAATGATCCCAATCAATATGCAAAAAAATTACAGAAATCAAAAATAGAAAACCTGCAGAAAATGGATATCATAATTTTGTTTTGGATTCATGCGTCAAACATGAATTATTGAAATGTTAAATTGCAAGTCCACATTTATTACCTAAAAATAACACACCCAATTGTGCCCAAAACATGAGAGCTAATAATTATCTCTCAATCATACATCACGATGGTCATGTAAAAATGAGTATGGTCATGAGTAAAATGAAATGTTCAATTTAATAAATAAAACATATATCTATTAAATGATTTCCACACTCTGTTAATTAAGTCACTCTCACGCAACAACTGCCATAATTTGCTCTAGCCCCAAAATTTAGCTCAGTTATCATGGTGTTAGGCACAGAATTTCAGTTGCTAGCGCGCAGTGGCTAACCTCGTCGGCTTCGCGCAGTGTGTCCGTGTCTGTCCCTTGTTGTGTGCGATGGAACGAACGGAGTAATTTGTCTTATCTTTGTTACTTTCATAATTGCCTCCACGGCTGGCGGAGTTGTGGATTTTAAAGTTGCTACCAAAGTGAAATGGGTTCATTTTCGATACAAGACAACAGGAGGCTGAGACACTTGGGAGTCATGACCCAAGTGGGCCCGGCACCCTTAGAGTGTAAAGTAGTATACTAGGCCGAAACACTTGTCCGATGTGAGGAGTGCTTCTGATGATCAGATTGCCTCCTGTTGTATCGCTCTGTAAAGAGTTTCCTATTATAGTTTCAAACTTCCTTTTTTTATAGGAGGAATCTGTACATTCACAGATGGAGAAATTTGTAACAAATGAGTTTCTATTATAAATTTTAATTGTGAAGTTGTATTTTTAATACCGCTGGCACGTCTTTCAATTTTTGAAATTACAATATCTTTTCCTTGCACTCCATGCATGTGTGGTGAACTTCTAAATACAATATCTAAATTAGAATATAACAGTTTAGTGCATAAAGTCAAAGATAGGATAGTACTACAAATTTTCGGCGAGAATTGTAGTCGTCGCCTACGCCTTCAGCGTATTATTTGATAACGCTTTGGCCGAACCAAAAAGGGTACCCTATTTTTCAAATTCGTCCTTGAGACAAACGTACCACTTTTCCAAGTTCAATGAAGTATTTGCCTAAAATACATTGTGGAAGGGAGGAGAACGGATAGATAACCCAACGCAAATCACGTCTCACATTGTTCCTAAAAGTAAATCCAACTTGCTAGCCTTGCCCTTAGGCGGTTTTCAAATTACAATGTAAACGTTAGAAAATGTGGACACCACGGTCAGGAAAACACGCTTAGCTCTTGTTGCGAATGACGTAATTCTCGTGTATTACGAGAGACTCTCGTATTTAGCTTGAAAGTACATGGAAAAAGAATTGAACAGGAGGTAGTTTAAAAATAAACAACTAACATAGAAAAAAGATAGAATTTTGAACCAAGCCACTTAGCCCCATAAAAATCATATATTCGTGTACCTGAAGACTTGTTAACCAAGAATATGTTGTTAGTTATCTAAATAGTCCATTAAATAATCAAATATTGGTAATAATACATAGAGAATCGGAGATACTGTCAGGTCAAGTCATGTCTGCTTAGATTGGATAGCATTTATTTGGGAACAACATTAGGTTAAAGAAAGGCTAAGATAGTACGATGAAGTGGATTGGATGAGATTTGAAGGAAGCCGAAATATTATTGGCTAACCTAAATATACAAATCTAGTTGGTAATAGTAGTAACACATAGTGGTTTGAGATAATTTAAAAAAAAAAAAGATTCATTCAAATGAAAGAGATGCTTGGTCTCATTGGCCAAAGCCTTTTACTTTAACGAAATAGTAGGCTGCTCGCTACTCGCTGCCATTTTTTCAAAATATTCTGAGGAACAAGCAGCGATGAGCAGACTTGTGCTTTGTTTTAAAATAACTAAGAACAGAAAGCAGTCTGAACAGAGGCAGTGATGAAAGTGTGCCATATTCTATTGCCTAATTCATCGTTACTTGTTTATATTTCCTTGATATGTGGTAAGATTGATTTTATTGACTTTTTAATTAAAAAAGGTTGTGTGAAAAAAGAAAAGGCCATGTAAAAGATTGTAATTAAATGGTTCCATGGCAGACTTAGGCATGGCCTAGATGTTGATCCATCATATAAGGGACTATCCAAGAAGTTTAAAACTACAGGTCTATATATATATATATATATGATGGTCATACAGGAACATTACACCTATCTTATTGCATGGAAAAGATTACTGCAGGAATGACAGAGGCGTAGCATCCATTAGGGAAGAGAAAAGAAAACTGGTACAATTTGTTCCATCAAACTAAAGTGGAGAAGCAGAGTTGTCAGAGAGAGAGAGAGCTGACCATGTTCTTTTGTATTGAATGTATGTTTACACGTAAATTAGGAGGAATTAGTTTGATATTAAGACAGAACCATAACTTGCATTGACAAGGGTTCCTGCTGGCACATGTCTGGTGCTGGTACTCGATGATAGAGAAATCCAGCACGATTTCTAAGAGTCTCTAGTACCTGCTGGTATTAAAGAAGTTCAAGACCAGAGGAGACTGAAGTGTTTGGCCAAACCAACTACAACTGCTGTGATTCCAGGATCCAGATAAGTGCAATATCTGGCCTGGGACAACTTATCACGACTAAAGAAAAATCTCCTGTATAGACAAAAACGTTCCTCCAAAAGACTAACATAAACAATCCTAGTGAAACAAAAAAACATTGGGATGATGATAATCCCCAATCTGCCTTCTAGTACCAGTAGTAAATAGAGTAATTAACATCAACTTGAAAATTTGTAACAATGTACTATGGACATATTGTCTGTTGTATGTAAATATCTTTATATATATTTGTAAATATATCTATCCATCTAAATTGATTCTCATTGAACTGTAGTCCTGACCAAAACAACTTTAGGCTCAGGACCAATAAAGTTTAACAAAAGAAATTTTAACTATAAAATTTAACAGCTGGAGTTAGTTGAGTTTATCATAGTAATTAGTGTATGTTTGTATATGTTTTGTATTGAGATTCTTTAGCAACACCCTTACAAGATCCTAGACACTTTATATAGCTTTCAGTCACGCTAGTCAATAAAGAATATAACTTAGAGTGAGATCGTTGGGTGGTAAAAAGAAAGGTACTTTGTAACACAGTTGTCTATTGTTTACCTCAGAGACCTTCACAGTTGATCTCACTCAAGTACAACTATACGCACACCATTCTTCTTAATATCTAAACCCACCATATATATTGGGGTCTCTAAGTCCGAGATTTGAATTTTGCATATATAGATGAATGTTTGAAATAGGAATCTCATACAGCATATATTAACTAACTCCGGGAATAAAAATTAGCAGTAGTATATAAATTCAAGATTGTATTACTGGTGTTAGTAGAGGTTAGGAACACCCCTAAGAAGATAAAAATAATTAAGAGGAGATTTACAGTGATAAGTTGTCACAGCCAGTAGTAATTAGTTAATTATAGTTGGTATTTATTTTAGTTAAGTTTAAGATTGTCTTAGAACCTTATTAGACCTGCTTGAGTTAGAATGGCTGATTTGGCCAAGTTCAGATCTGCCGCTGTGCAGCCTGCTAAAGAGATGGGCATGGATGGACCAGAGCTGGTCCAGTATGTAACCTCAGAGGTGGACAAATTTATTGCCCGAGAAGAAAAAGATTAGAGAAAGAAGCAGAAAGAAAGTTAGAGGCTGAAAAAGAAATCAAGAGGCTGCAGATTGAGGCTGACAAGGAGGCTAGGGCATTGGAGGCAGATAGGGAGGCAGAGATTAAAAGGCTCTAGTATGAAGAGAAGAAGTTGGAGGCCAAAGAAAAGAGACAAGCTGCTGAAAGGGAAGCAGAGGAAAGAGACTGGCTGCAGAAAGATAAGAAAAGAGACAGGCTGCTGAAAGGGAAGCAGAAGAAAAGAGAATGGCTGCAGAAAGAGAAGAAAAGAGATTCGCTGCAGAAAGAGAAGAAAAGAGACAGGCTGCAGAGAGGGAAGCAGAAAAGGAGGAGAAGAGGTTGCAGAGGGAGCACGAGTTACGACTAAGAGAGTTGGAAATTCAAGGCCATGCTCCTGAAAATGGTGCCAGCCCCTTTGCCTCAGATGCCACTGCTAGTCAGGGAGCCTCAACCTCAGCTATGGGTTTTCATGTAGACCATTTTGTTGAGAAAGATGATGACATAGAAGGGTATTTAAGTAGATTTGAGCTTTTGGCTACTACATATGGGTTAGAGAGAAAGAGAGGTGGAGCCTCAAGTTATTCCAGGGTCTTAGGGGAACGGCTTATGAAAAATTTGCCAAAATGAGCAGAGATGACCAAGACAATTACGACATGTTAAAGCAGGCTCTTTTGTTAAGAGATGAAAAAAATGGAGAATTTTATAGAAACAAATTTAGGAATGCCAAACTACTGTCGGGTGAGACCTATCACCAGTTCTCTGCACGGTTAGAGACCTACTTTGAGAAATGGACTGCTCTGGGGAAAACCCAAGATCTTAAGGAAATGATCCTTATTGAGCAGCTAAGAGAGTCCATGGCTCCAGACCTGAGAATGTTTCTCATGGAACAAGGTGCAGAGAGGCTGGGTGAGTTACTCAATGTCGCTGAGAGGTATCAGGCAGCCCAAGCAGAGGTAGTTGGTAATAAAAAGAAACAGGTAGACAATTTTAAGGCACCACAAAACTTTAATAGGCTTGACCATAGAGAACAGAACAAAGGTAAGCACCAGTTTGATAGGCCACGCAATGACTATAAAAATAAAACCCCACAATTCAATGAAAGGAAATATGATGAAAGAAAACCTTTTAACCAAGGAAAGAGGTGGTGAAAAAATTGTCGGATGGAAAACCATAACACCGAAAATTGTAGAAGGAAAACTCCTAATTTCGCTGCAATGAAAATAGGGAGAAAGGGAGTAAAGGTCAACCCTACTGAACAACAGGAACCTTACCACCCCCCAGTGTGTGAAGATGTAACATGCAATGGAGTCACCATAAGGTGTTTGTATGATACTGGATTAGATTATGATTCAGTTGTGAGTTCTCACCTGGTGCAGGCAGATCAATACACCACAGAAACAGTGGAGATTCAAGCTGCAACCAAGGACGTAGCGACCATGACACTTCCCATCGCCAGGATAAATGTGAAAACGCGATATGTGGAAGGAATCATCAAAGCAGCAGTGATAAATGAACCAATCTACCCTCTGATATTGGGGTGTAGATATGTCTTCTTGGGAATCCCAAGAGACATGTGATCATGGCAACAGTGCAGACCAGATCACAGTCTAAAAAGGAGGAGGATAATCCCATAAATACCCATCCAGATGAGATGAGGAAGGCGCAGGCGGAGGATAAGTCCCTCAAGCCTTGTTTTAAGAAATTGCCCAAATGTCATACACCTCCAGGCAAGGGAGACTTCTATATGAAGAACAAATTGATTTATAGGAAGGCTGGAACTGGATCCAATGGTCATGGACAGCTAGTTCTTCCCATTTCATATAGGACTAAAGTGTTGGAACTAGGGCATGCGATTCCCTTCAGTGGTCATATGGGGATCAGCGCAACAGGACAGCGTATAGCTTGTCATTATTTCTGGCCAGGGATAACTGAAGACATAAAGAGATATGTAAAATCCTGTCCAGAATGCCAACGGGTAGCTCCAAAACATTGGACTGCTCCAGCAACTTTAGGGGAAATGCCCATAGTGGGAACACCCTTTGAAAGAGTTGCAGTGGACATTGTGGGACCTCTCACTCGGACTAAGAGGAGGAACAGTTACATTCTGACTCTGGTGGACACTTGTTCTATGTGGGGAGAGGTGGTAGCTCTGTCATCAATCGATTCGAAACATGTGGCAGAGGCATTACTCACAATCTTCACTAGGTTAGGCTTTCCTAACCAAATCTTGACTGATAATGGCTCTCAGTTCAAGGGGAAACTAACGGAAGAAGTATTCAGGATCTTTCAAACCAAACACTTTCATTGTAGCCCGTACCATCCCCAAGGAAATGGCCAAGTGGAAAGATTTAACGGGACACTCATGTCGATCCTGAGAAAGTTGGCACATTAAAAACCAGATACATGGGACCAATACATTCCCGCAGCTCTGTTTGCCTATCGGGAGGTACCCCATAGTTCAACCGGTATGGCACCGGCAACCTTGTTATTTGGAAGGCCAATAAAAGGTCCATTAGAAGCCTTGTTAAGGACATGGACCGATGAAAAGGCAGAAGAAAATATTACCTCATCATATCAATATGTGAACGAGCTGACCACTCGTCTTAAAACTGGCTGGAAACTTGCCAATGAAAATTTGAGACAAGCCAGGAAAAAGCATGCTGCCTATTACAATAAGAAAGCGAAGGACAGAGAATTGGCTGTGGGAGAGAAGGTGCTTCTTCTACTGCCCGGCAGCCAGAATAAATTGCAAATTGGATGGCAAGGTCCATATACAGTTCTAGAGAATGTGTCTAGAACAAATTATAAGATAGATAAGAAGGGGAAAGAGAAAATCTATCATGTGAATCTCCTGAAAAAATATCTGGATAGAGAAAACCAGGAGGAGACACACCTACTGACCTTGTCTGTTGCAATGGAAATGAAAAAGGAACCACTCACTTCTCATTAATATCCTTTACATCCCTGTGAGACCGCTGCACAGGTAAACATCAGTACGCACTTAACGAAAAATCAGAGGGAGAGGGTTCAACAGGTTCTGAATGATCATACAGATGTGTTAACGGACCGACCGGGGCATAAAAATTTATTAGAGTATGATATGAAACTCATAGACCCAACACCAATCTGTATGAGAGCCTATTCGATTCCGTTTGCTAAGGAAAAAGCTTTGAAGGAGGAGATAGATTATCTGTTGAGAGAAGGAATTATCTCGCACAGTGAATCTCCTTACAGCTCCAGTGTGGTTCTGTTAAGAAAACCCTCTGGAGAACACAGAATGTGTATAGATTACAGGAAACTGAATGCTGTCACAGAAGGTCAGGTGGATCCATTACCTGATACAAATCAGCTGTTTGCCAGGCTGAATAAAGCTAAATATTTCTCTAAAGTGGATCTGAGCAAAGGCTACTATCAGATTCCAGTAAAGCCGGAGGTTAGACCTTATTTAGCCTTTAGCACCTCGGAAGGACATTATGAATTTAACATGTTGCCATTCGGGCTGAAAAATGCACCGAGTGTGTTTTCGAGGATGGTGAGAAAGTTACTGGATCCCCTGAATAATCCATGCATCACCAACTTCATGGATGATATTCTCATAGCGACTGAAACATTTGAGGAACACATTAACTCTCTGGATATGTTGTTTAATCGACTTAGAGAGACAAATTTGACAGCTAGACCGACGAAATGCTGTGTTGGATGTAAGGAGCCGGAATTCTTGGGACACACAGTACATCAGGGAAACATGACCCCTGACCCCAAGAACCTGGAGAAGTTGAAAAGAGCACCAAGACCACAGACAAAAAAGATGTGCGATCTTTTGTCTCATTATGTGGTTTCAACCAAACACTTTAACTCCATATGTGCTCCATTGACTGATTTGACGCGCAAAGGAAATCCTGATAGAATTACTTGGTCAGCGCAGTGTGAATTGGCCTACCAAGAGTTGAAGGAAAAGCTCACAAACAGGCCTATTTTGAAATTACCTGACTTGAGTCAAGAATTCATTGTGAGAACGGATGCTAGTAATATAGGTTTGGGTGCAGCTCTATTACAAAGGTCAACTTCACTTGATGGGGAATTAACCCCAGTAGCTTATGCTAGCCGTAAGTTGAACTCAGCAGAACAAAAATATTCAACAAGTGAAAAAGAATGTTTAGCTGTCATATGGGCTATAAAAAAATTCCAGATTTATCTCTATGGTAAATCATTTAAGATCCAAACAGATCATAAACCAATCGTGTGTCTGTCACAAGCAAGGCATGAAAACGCTAGATCATTACGTTGGTCGTTGCTCCTACATCCATACCAGTTTACCATAGAATATATTCCAGGCAAAACCAATGTAGGTGCAGATTTTTTAAGCAGAGATCCGTACGACGAACATCAGAGTAGTCACCAGGCATAGGTAGTAAATTTATCTATGTGTATTTAGAAGTAGGAACTGACATATGATAGTCTGTTCTAAGTGGGGAGATATGTGGTGAACTTCTAAATACAATATCTAAATTAGAATATAACAGTTTAGTGCATAAAGTAAAAGATAGGATAGTACTACAAATTTTCGGCGAGAATTGTAGTCGTCGCCTACGCCTTCAGCGTATTATTTGATAACGCTTTGGCCGAACCAAAAAGGGTACCCTATTTTTCAAATTCGTCCTTGAGACAAACGTACCACTTTTCCAAGTTCAATGAAGTATTTTGCCTAAAATACATTGTGGAAGGGAGGAGAACGGATAGATAACCCAACGAAAATCACGTCTCACATTGTTTCTAAAAGTAAATCCAACTTGCTAGCCTTGCCCTTAGGCGGTTTTCAAATTACAATGTAAACGTTAGAAAATGTGGACACCACGGTCAGGAAAACACGCTTAGCTCTTGTTGCGAATGACGTAATTCTCGTGTATTACGAGAGACTCTCGTATTTAGCTTGAAAGTACATGGAAAAAGAATTGAACAGGAGGTAGTTTAAAAATAAACAACTAACATAGAAAAAAGATAGAATTTTGAACCAAGCCACTTAGCCCCATAAAAATCATATATTCGTGTACCTGAAGACTTGTTAACCAAGAATATGTTGTTAGTTATCTAAATAGTCCATTAAATAATCAAATATTGGTAATAATACATAGAGAATCGGAGATACTGTCAGGTCAAGTCATGTCTGCTTAGATTGGATAGCATTTTTTTGGGAACAAAATTAGGTGAAAGAAAGGCTAAGATAGTACGATGAAGTGGATTGGATGAGATTTGAAGGAAGCCGAAATATTATTGGCTAACCTAAATATACAAATCTAGTTGGTAATAGTAACACATAGTGGTTTGAGATAATTTAAAAAAAAAAAAAAAAGATTCATTCAAATGAAAGAGATGCTTGGTCTCATTGGCCAAAGCCTTTTACTTTAACGAAATAGTAGGCTGCTCGCTGCCATTTTTTCAAAATATTCTGAGGAACAAGCAGCGATGAGCAGACTTGTGCTTTGTTTTAAAATAACTAACAACAGAAAGCAGTCTGAAAAGAGGCAGTGATGAAAGTGTGCCATATTCTATTGCCTAATTCATCGTTACTTGTTTATATTTCCTTGATATGTGGTAAGATTGATTTTATTGACTTTTTAATTAAAAAAGGTTGTGTGAAAAAAGAAAAGGCCATGTAAAAGATTGTAATTAAATGGTTCCATGGCAGACTTAGGCATGGCCTAGATGTTGATCCATCATATAAGGGACTATCTAAGAAGTTTAAAACTACAGGTCTATATATATATATGATGGTCATACAGGAACATTACACCTATCTTATTGCATGGAAAAGATTACTGCAGGAATGACAGAGGCGTAGCATCCATTAGGGAAGAGAAAAGAAAACTGGTACAATTTGTTCCATCAAACTAAAGTGGAGAAGCAGAGTTGTCAGAAAGAGAGCTGACCATGTTCTTTTGTATTGAATGTATGTTTACATGTAAATTAGGAGGAATTAGTTTGATATTAAGACAGAACCATAACTTGCATTGACAAGGGTTCCTGCTGGCACATGTCTGGTGCTGGTACTCGATGATAGAGAAATTCAGCACGATTTCTAAGAGTCTCTAGTACCTGCTGGTATTAAAGAAGTTCAAGACCAGAGGAGACTGAAGTGTTTGGCCAAACCAACTACAACTGCTGTGATTCCAGGATCCAGATAAGTGCAATATCTGGCCTGGGACAACTTATCACGACTAAAGAAAAAGCTCCTGTATAGACAAAAACGTTCCTCCAAAAGACTAACATAAACAATCCTAGTGAAACAAAAGAACATTGGGATGATGATAATCCCCAACCTGCCTTCTAGTACCAGTAGTAAATAGAGTAATTAACATCAACTTGAAAATTTGTAACAATGTACTATGGACATATTGTCTGTTGTATGTAAATATCTTTATATATATTTGTAAATATATCTATCCATCTAAATTGATTCTCATTGAACTGTAGTCCTGACCAAAACAACTTTAGGCTCAGGACCAATAAAATTTAACAAAAGAAATTTTAACTATAAAATTTAACAGCTGGAGTTAGTTGAGTTTATCATAGTAATTAGTGTATGTTTGTATATGTTTTGTATTGAGATTCTTTAGCAACACCCTTACAAGACCCTAGACACTTTATATAGCTTTCAGACACGCTAGTCAATAAAGAATATAGCTTAGAGTGAGATCGTAGGGTGGTAACAAGAAAGGTACTCTGTAACACAGTTGTCCATTGTTTACCTCAGAGACATTCACAGTTGATCTCACTCAAGTACAACTATACGCACACCATTCTTCTTAACATTTAAACCCACCACAGCATGCCCATTCCAAAGCCATGAGTTCTGATCCAGTCTGCGCAATGTTTTTCTAATATGTGCTGTTTAGGAATTGTCTTATTGGGAAATAGCTTACTGAACAAAGACATATATGTCTCTATTAATGCTGTTATTGATGATATTAATTCTTTACTAATAGGTTTACTGTGTGATATTTTGTTGTGTACTTTCTGCTTCGTTCAGTGAGTTGAATTGTTCTCTGGCAATAAAAGCTATGTCAGTTATATCTTGTTTGTTTGTAATTTTCAGTGTTTGTGTAATGATTACTCTTGTAAGATCTTTATAAACTTTTTGTGTGAGATATATGTGGCAGTGATTCCATATGAATGTTCTGCTATGATAAGCCTGTGGTATGATTTTGTGTTTGGCTAGTACCTTGTCCAAGTGTGAGCACACTGGACCAGACCTAGCACACAGATCTTGAAACTGAAGTTTGGCCAGCGCATCTTGTGCATTTTCAAGTTTAACTTTAAAACTATCTGTCTCCTCCTTTTCCCCACAAAGTTCAATACCTGCCTGAAAAAATTCAATTTTAGCTTCTAATTCTTCTGTCTGTTTTCAGTTCCTACCAAATCTCTTCAAGTTCTTAATAGTACTAATGTTTGCGTGTATCTCTTGCGGATTATAAAATATCTTGGCGTCTATTGTATCGGCTACCTGTTCTAGAAGTCTGTGGTGTTTCAAAACAATGTCTAATCAAATATGAAGGTAAGGAGGAGCTACATATTCAATTTCAATCTCGAACATTGGTTTGTGTAAACAATTATCACTTGCCTTTTATTCCCTTTCCCATATTTCACATTTTTATTGGAATCTCTTATCAACATGGCCAAACTTCTTGGTTTGCAAGTTGTATGCTCTCTGGATGTCTTTATTTCCTAGTTTTGATTGTCTTCCAAAGAACACTAATGGAACAGTCCTTGTCTCACACACAATAAAAAAGACATTCATATTATTAATACAAGATTAACAAGACTTGAAAGATAGATCAAAGTATGTGGAAATAATCTATAGCTTTACATGTTTTCTTACGCCTATATACGTAGCTAAATATTATTATAAATGAATGAAAATGCAAAAACAGATAGTACTTTACAAAAAGTTATTTTTTTGCAACCTTATATAAGATTTGCGAGCATCAGGAATGCGTTTACAGTGATTTAAATGTTATAAAATCTGGTGACAATATGCTTGTTCTTGCATTGCCAAACTTACAAAACTGACTACCACACATTTTTAAGATGTGAAACCAATAAAAAAAGTATGTGGAAATAATCTTTAGCTTCCCTTCAAGAAGTCTATATAATTATAAACAGATTTTATAGATATAAAATTATGTCCGATTTTCAGATATTACATTAATAAATAGATTACTTCTGTTATGAATTGCCTCAAATGATGAAGCTGTTTTCAAAAGTCTGTAAGGGAGCCGCGCTAGCGTAGTGGTTACAACACCGCTCTGGCGACCGGGTGATACAGGATCAAACCCGGGCGACGGCATTTGAGGATTTTTCGTCGACCGGGATTTGGACTGGATTAACTCGAGACCTGGCGAGAACATTTGAAGGAGTGTCGTCGACCAGGGACTGGCGGCTCCTGAGCCGACCTAGCTGCAATGGGTACCTCCGAAATCGGCGAGTATTTGCCTGAATGGCGAGGGACACCTGTCTCTGTACAAGAAATAAAGGGATACTCACGTAAAATCAATGTCAGGTTAGAAATAAAATAATAACCTGAGATTTCGCCTTGAGTATTAGCGGGCGTACGAAAAAAAAAAAAAAAAAAAAAAAAAAAAAAAAATCTGTAACTCCGTCAAATATAATTTCAAACAAATAAAAATGCAATCAAAAATAGAACACAGAACAAAGTTGTAGTACACAAAAGAATTTTAGCGCTGTGTTTATCCAGAACGAGTGTGTAATGATTTATATAATTACCGATTTTACACACACATCAGCTGATTTTCCCGCCAAAACTAGCGGCAGGCGTTAACGGTGCGCAGGAAGATTTATTACCCGGTATCAGAATTCCGGTCACCGAACTAAAAGAACGCTCTGGTATAAGGTACAAACAGCCGTGCTGTCAACTTGAATCATCTCTCACTCGCCGCACAGATGCTTCTGTCGCAATCTGAAGAGGAACTAGGTCGGTCTTCATTAGCAATTTTTGAGCGTCCTTGAGAAAATGTATCCACACAGTTATGTACCGCTTAACGCGACAAACACTCCTCACCGTAAACAGGAAACATTTCCTTATGAATATCCTTTGCAGGAAGTCCTTTTGCCCCCAAAACTACAATTTTCGGCTATCCCATATCAGTTTGTGACCTACTTACTATGGTAGGCCAAGATGGCGGCGTGGTAGGCCGCACTTTTGTGTTGTGCATTTCATGTCGTCGTTTTGGAGGCTGCATCAGTGGTAACAGCCCTTATTAAGGCTGTATGAGTTTGTAGTGTGTTTGGCTTTTTCTGGATTATGTTGCTAAGTATTTTAAAGATGAAAACATCAAGTTTGCCTATCATGTGAGTTCGCTGTTTGTGTTGATACAAGCAGCCAAGATGGCGGTTTTATGATGTGTCGATCGGACAGTGTTTCAAAACATTACAGATTTATTGAGGGCTATTGTTACTGCTCCAGGTACATTTTTGTATGTACCTGCAAGGATACTTGGAGAGGAGATGGGCACCGCCAAGCAAACCTCTTGCCCACTGAAATGCTATGATGGAAAGTCAACTCAGTAATAATTTGCCGGATCGGCCGATGCCCGGATTAACAACGACCGCGCTCTCATTGCCCCTTGAGAGTGATAAGTCAGCGAATGGGGTACAAACACCTGTTTTGAAACTTCCAAGAGAAAGCTTTGTTGTTGGAACTTGGAATGTACGCACGCTATTGTCGTGGAATATTCTAATCCACATATATAAATTATTAGGTAAATATGAAGCCTAACAAATAAAATTAATAAAGAGAAGAGCAATGGAAAAATAACAGTGCTGTCACACAGAATGTACTCGAAATCCCCCTTGTTTTCTGCTACGTCTGCAAATTGTAACGCTTTCACGTTGATATAAAAGCCTACTATATTATTACCCGCGTTCTTCAATGAAACGTGTGCTGTATTTCTTGGAAAAACATTGAGATACCCAGCGGATCAATGACCTAATTTAAATATTTCATTCATTCCATTTTATACACGGCGGAACGAACGAACAGATGGACTAAAGGATAAAGAGAGAGGGAGGGCTGAAAATCAGGAACGCATGCAACACGCGTCGCGCGATACACAAATGCTGCCATCACGCGTGTAAGACTACATGCACTAACTTTTTTTTCAGACGGACAGTGATAAATTCACTACCCTTCCCAGAGTTAGGTTTTAAAATCATAAAAAAACGCTTATTAGGAAAGATAACAATAGATGGGTTTACGTTTGAAAACATTACAGTACCCAGACAGCACATCTTCGAAACAGGAGGTAGAAGAAATTGCATATTTTGAACGCAGCCACGTAGTTCTTTTAAATTTGGATATTTGGGTTCCTTAGGGCTTGCTGACAAAGAATATGTAAAACGTTACGCAAATAGTCCAGGAATTAATAAATTATAACCAAAATAAAATAGTGGGGATGCCTGACAGCATGGAATCATTTCTGCTCATAAAATTTTTTTATAACGTGTTTGAAAAAAATCTTACGTTACAGAATTAGCCTACCATGTAAACTCCAAATTGATTGGAGCGCAACAAATGAAAGACTAACCACGATTGGTCGGGCTATAAATACTATCTTGGTTGTTAGGGGAGACGGGGGAAGGTAACATTTTTTTCAAACACTTGTCGAAACGGGGCCTCATTGGCTAGACTCGCTGATATAATCACTTAGGAGCGTTAGTTCGAAACCACTTGTTTAAATAAGCTTGATAAAGCATCAGTGCGTTGAAGCCAGCTCATATTTGTGTTAAATAAAAGCCTGGAACATAAGCAGATGGGAATTTGTGCCAGTAATTGTGCCAGAATTCATTGCTAATCAACGTATCTGTGTTTATTTCCATGAAATTGTGGTAAGCTTGAACCATTCAGTATCTTTTAATGAAAATTGAATGTAAATTGTTAATTTATGCCTGTATATATATGTGTAGTTCAGTGGCAAACAGGAGATAAAGCCTATAATGCTCCAGCCTGAACAGAGGGTGTCGGAGGGAAGTAAAACGGCATGGAATGGCCAAATAGTACACTGACACCTGGATGATTGATTAGACAGAAATAATGCTGGAAGTGCAGAGGCGTGGTAACCATTAAGGAGGTAAATACTGGTATAAAGTATTTCAGATGAAGCTGACAGTTGGCCTAACGCTCTGAACTCAATGTTTGTGATGTGTTGTGATCAGTGTAACAGAGAGTATAAGTTAGTTATGAAGTAGAAGGTACATCCTTCTTGATTTCAGGGACCGTGGTCTTGATGATACTGAGCAGCACCTGGTCAGAGCTTTGCTGAATCCAGAGTCGGACAGCATACTCCTTGGTCTTTTTAGCTATCAGTGAGGTGTCTCCAGAGCCCAGGGGAGAATTCGAGCAGAGGAGTCCCTTCCTGCCGCCATCACGCAGGATAAGCTGATTTGGCCAGCTGAGCTCAACATTATGTCCCCTCATCTTGAAATGACTTTGTAAAAATAACATTCAGAGGGGAATTTAATTGTCTTAATATCAGGAACTGAGAACATCTCCAATACTAGTCCCAAAAGACAAACTATTGAAGTCATGATGACAAATACCAACAGAGCTTGAACAAAACAAAACCAGTATTACCTCATATTACCACTACACAACTGACACACATAGGATATTTTAATAATATATGTCACTACAATATTCATATTGATAAAGTCTGTACATATACTTGTAATTAAAATTGATTGTGATTCCTGGTTCCTTTGTATTTGAATCAGGACACATATACCTTTATGATAACAGTGAATACATATTGTTATTTGAAAAGTTATCAGTGACTCCTTAAGATATTCTCATAGAGTGTTATATGTATGTGAGTGTCACAGTGTTGTCAAGAGTAGTGGATTAAATTAAATTGTTTATCTGTCTGTTGTTGTGACTTACACTTCATCATACACATACCCTAGACACATAACGTAGTCATCACACTATTCCAGAATAATTCTGAATGAGATATATAGATATGTGGTAGCAAGTAAGGTTATCTATAATACACTACTCTTAATAGATATAGATACCTTCACAGCTGATCTCAGTCAGTACACTAAGTCCCCTATAAATATTTATAACATCCCACTTCACCACATATATTGGGGGCTCGTCCGGGATTTTGAATCTTTCCCTATTAAAAATATTGGGGGTAATTCACTTCAGGGAATATAAGAATTAAAAGGTATCCTTGGGTGGAATTAAATAAGGTTGAGCTCACGGTGCCTGTGTTGTCCATTAGATATATTTAGAAATTAAATTGTTGGTTAGACATTGTAGAAATTTACCTGACAGACAATGGCGGACCTGGCCAAGTTTCGATCTGCTGCTGTTCAGACTGCAAAAGAGTTAGGATTAGATGGGCAAGTTATGGTTGCCTATGTCACGACGGAATGTGACAAATTTATTGAACGCGAAGAAAGAAGATTAGAAAAAGAGGCCGAAAGAAAGTTAGAGGCTGAGACTAAGAGGTTACAGTTTGAGGCTGAGGCTGAGACTAAGAGGTTGCAGATTGAGGCTGACAAAGAGGCTAAGAAATTGGAAGCAGAAAGAGAAGACAAAAGATTAGCTGCAGAAAGGGAAGCCGAGGAAAGAAGACAGGCTGCAGAAAGAGAAGAGAAGAAAGTAGCTGCAGAAGAAAGAAGATTGACTGCAGAGAGGGAAGCAGAAAAGGAGGAGAAGAGATTACAAAGGGAACATGAGTTACGACTAAGGGAGTTTGAGTTTCAAGGCCATGCTCCTGAAAATGGTGCCAGTCCCTTTGCCTCTGATGCTACGGTTACTCAGGGAGCCTCAACCTCAGCTATGAACTTTCATTTAGATCATTTTGTTGAGAAAGACGATGATATTGAGAGCTATATAAATAGGTATGAACTATTAGCTACCACGTATGGGTTAGAGAGAGAAAGGTGGAGCTTAAAGTTATCTCAGGGACTTCGTGGGGCAGCTTATGAAGTTTTTGCAAAAATGAGCAGAGGTGATCAGGAAAATTATGACATGCTAAAGCAGGCTCTTTTGTTAAGATATGAAAAGAATGCAGAATTTTATAGGAAAAAATTTAGGAATGCTAAACTACTGTCAGGTGAAACATATCACCAGTTCTCTGCACGAATAGAGACATACTTGGAGAAATGGACTTCTCTGGGGAAAACCCAAGATCTTAAGGAAATGGTCCTTATAGAGCAACTAAGAGAGTCCATGGCTCCAGACCTGAGAAAGTTTCTCATGGAACAAGGTGCAGAGAGGCTGGGTGAGTTGCTAAATGTTGCTGAAAGGTATCAAGCAGCTCAAGCAGAGGTAACAGGTAATAAAAAGAAACAAGTGGATAACTTTAGGGCACCACAGAACTTTAATAAATTTGATCCTAAGGATCAAAATAAAGGTAAGCACCAATTTGATAGGCCACGGTATGACAATAAAAATAAATTCCCACAATTCGATGAAAGGAAATATGATGAAAGAAAATCTTTCAACCAAGGAAAAAGGTGGTGTAAGAATTGTCAGATGGACAATCATGACACTGACCGTTGCAGAAGGAAACCTGTCTATATGGCAACCCTTCAGGTCAGGTCGACCTCAAGACAGGAGGAGGATATTATGTTAGATACCACTCCAGAAGAGATGAGGAAGGCACAGGCTGGGGATAAAACACTCAAGCCTTGTTTCAGAAAATTGTCAACTTGTCATACAACTCCAGGCAAGGGAGATTTTTACATGAAAAACAAGTTGATGTATCGGAAGACTGGAGCTAGATCCAAAGGTCACGGACAGCTGGTTCTTCCAAAAAGATATAGGGCAGACTTAATAAGGAGCCTACATGTGAAACCAGATGGGGACCATGAGAAAATAGGTACCATCATTCAAAAGGTGGCTCACAATTATTATTGGCCCAAAGCAAGATGGGACATTGAGAATTTTGTAGAAAGGTGTAGCATAGCACATGAGGGAACACCCACAAGTGGGAACATGGATCAGGACCTGGACACGCCCCGGGGCAAAATTAGGCCTGATAATAAAAAGAAATATAAATTTGAAAAAGTGGACCAAATGGAATGGGAAGCCCCTTTTCACGGACAAGCTTCACTTAACTGTTTTACAATGGCCACTATGCGGAGAGTGCAAAAGGATGTCTTACCCCAGGATAAGCCGAAAATCCCTCAATCGGACTTAAACAAACTGGAGGAAGAGGATGTAGGGAGGAAATCTCTCATCAAGAATTTTAAGTGGGGAGAAAGCCCCAAAGAAAAATTGGTAGCGGTCGTTTTGTGAATGATAATTCTGGGAGGAAAAATCATCACTATAAAGCTTCGAGTGGAAGAGACCATACCGGTGCATGGACAAATAGGTCCACAAAATAAAAGGTCCACTCGAAGCTATGTTAAGAACGTGGACTGATGAAAAGACAGAGGAAAACATTACATCTTCATACCAATATGTGAATGAGCTGACCACTCGGTTAAAAACTGGCTGGAAACTTGCCAATGAAAATTTGAAACAAGCCAGGAAGAAACATGCTGCCTATTATAACAGGAAGGCGAAAGACAGAGATTTGGCTGTGGGAGAGAAGGTACTGCTTCTTTTGCCTGGGAGTCAGAATAAGTTACAAATTGGATGGCAGGGTCCATATACAGTTTTAGAGAAGGTGTCTAGAACAAATTATAAGATAGATAAGAAGGGGAAAGAAAAAAATCTATCATGTGAATCTCCTGAAGAAATATTTGGAAAGAGAACATCAGGAAGAGACACACTTGTTGACCTTGTCCATCGCCATGGAGATGAAAAAGGAACCACTTTCATCATTTGAATATCCATTACACCCCTGTGAGACAGCAGCACAGGTGAAAATCAGTACACATTTAACGAAAAATCAGAAAGAGAGAGTGCAACAGGTTCTAAATAATCATGCAGAGGTGTTAACAGACCGACCAGGGCATACAAACCTATTGGAATATGATATGAAACTAATAGACTCCACACCTGTCTGTATGAAACCATATTCGATTCCGTTTGCTAAGGAGAAAGCTTTGAAGGAAGAGATAGACTATCTATTGAAGGAAGGAATTATTTCACACAGTGAATCTTCGTATAGTTCCGGTGTTGTACTCTTAAGGAAGCCCTCTGGAGAACATAGACTCTGTATAGATTACAGGAGACTGAATGCTATTACAGAAGGACAGGTGGATCCATTGCCGGATACAAATCAGCTGTTTGCCAGACTAAATAAAGCTAAATATTTCTCAAAAGTGGATCTGAGTAAAGGATACTATCAGATTCCAGTGAAGCCTGAGGTTAGACCATACCTAGCTTTTAGTACCTCAGAAGGACACTATGAGTTTAATAGATTGCCATTTGGATTGAAGAATGCGCCTAGTGTCTTCTCTAGAATGATGAGAAAATTATTGGATCCTCTGAATAATCCCTGTATAACAAATTTTATGGATGATATCCTTATAGCAACAGAAACATTTGAGGAACACATTGACTCTCTGAACATGCTGTTTAATCGACTTAGGGAGGCAAATTTAACAGCCCGACCAACTAAATGTTGCGTTGGATGTAAAGAATTGGAATTTTTGGGACACACAGTTTATCAGGGAAACATGACCCCTGACCCAAAGAATTTAGAGAAACTACAGAAAGCCCCGAGACCACAAACCAAGAAGGACGTGAGATCCTTTGTCTCATTATGTGGTTTCTACCAGAAGTATATCAAGGACTTTAATTCCATATGTGCACCGTTAACTGAATTGACACGTAAAGGACATCCAGATCGCATTACATGGACACCACAATGTGAAATGACTTACCAAGAATTGAAGGAAAAGCTCACAAGTAAACCCATTTTGAAATTACCTGATTTAAGTCAAGAATTCATAGTAAGGACGGATGCAAGTAATATTGGGTTAGGTGCAACTCTACTACAGAAATCAGATGCATTGGATGGGGAATTAAGCCCAGTGGCATATGCTAGCAGAAAATTGAATAAAGCTGAAATCAACTACTCAACTAGCGAAAAAGAATGTCTTGCAGTAATATGGGCGATAAAGAAATTCAATATTTATCTATATGGGAAGGCATTTAAGTTGCAAACAGACCACAAACCTTTATCGTTTCTAGCACAGGCTAAGCATGAGAACTCTAGGTTACTCCGATGGTCTTTACTTCTGGCTCCCTATAATTTTAGCATCGAGTATATATCTGGAAAAACCAATTTGGGAGCTGATTTTTTAAGCCGCCATCCGTGTGATGAGAATCACCGTAAACCCCAGAAATAATAATAAATTTCTCTATGTGTATATAGAATAAAGGACTGACATATAATGTCTGTTTTAAGAGGGGAGGTGTCGTGGAATATTCTAATCCACATATATAAATTATTAGGTAAATATGAAGCCTAACAAATAAAATTAATAAAGAGAAGAGCAATGGAAAAATAACAGTGCTGTCACACAGAATGTACTCGAAATCCCCCTTGTTTTCTGCTACGTCTGCAAATTGTAACGCTTTCACGTTGATATAAAAGCCTACTATATTATTACCCGCGTTCTTCAATGAAACGTGTGCTGTATTTCTTGGAAAAACATTGAGATACCCAGCGGATCAATGACCTAATTTAAATATTTCATTCATTCCATTTTATACACGGCGGAACGAACGAACAGATGGACTAAAGGATAAAGAGAGAGGGAGGGCTGAAAATCAGGAACGCATGCAACACGCGTCGCGCGATACACAAATGCTGCCATCACGCGTGTAAGACTACATGCACTAACTTTTTTTTCAGACGGACAGTGATAAATTCACTACCCTTCCCAGAGTTAGGTTTTAAAATCATAAAAAAACGCTTATTAGGAAAGATAACAATAGATGGGTTTACGTTTGAAAACATTACAGTACCCAGACAGCACATCTTCGAAACAGGAGGTAGAAGAAATTGCATATTTTGAACGCAGCCACGTAGCTCTTTTAAATTTGGATATTTGGGTTCCTTAGGGCTTGCTGACAAAGAATATGTAAAACGTTACGCAAATAGTCCAGGAATTAATAAATTATAACCAAAATAAAATAGTGGGGATGCCTGACAGCATGGAATCATTTCTGCTCATAAAATTTTTTTATAACGTGTTTGAAAAAAATCTTACGTTACAGAATTAGCCTACCATGTAAACTCCAAATTGATTGGAGCGCAACAAATGAAAGACTAACCACGATTGGTCGGGCTATAAATAAAATCTTGGTTGTTAGGGGAGACGGGGGAAGGTAACATTTTTTCAAACACTTGTCGAAACGGGGCCTCATTGGCTAGACTCGCTGATATAATCACTTAGGAGCGTTAGTTCGAAACCACTTGTTTAAATAAGCTTGATAAAGCATCAGTGCGTTGAAGCCAGCTCATATTTGTGTTAAATAAAAGCCTGGAACATAAGCAGATGGGAATTTGTGCCAGTAATTGTGCCAGAATTCATTGCTAATCAACGTATCTGTGTTTATTTCCATGAAATTGTGGTAAGCTTGAACCATTCAGTATCTTTTAATGAAAATTGAATGTAAATTGTTAATTTATGCCTGTATATATATGTGTAGTTCAGTGGCAAACAGGAGATAAAGCCTATAATGCTCCAGCCTGAACAGAGGGTGTCGGAGGGAAGTAAAACGGCATGGAATGGCCAAATAGTACACTGACACCTGGATGATTGATTAGACAGAAATAATGCTGGAAGTGCAGAGGCGTGGTAACCATTAAGGAGGTAAATACTGGTATAAAGTATTTCAGATGAAGCTGACAGTTGGCCTAACGCTCTGAACTCAATGTTTGTGATGTGTTGTGATCAGTGTAACAGAGAGTATAAGTTAGTTATGAAGTAGAAGGTACATCCTTCTTGATTTCAGGGACCGTGGTCTTGATGATACTGAGCAGCACCTGGTCAGAGCTTTGCTGAATCCAGAGTCGGACAGCATACTCCTTGGTCTTTTTAGCTATCAGTGAGGTGTCTCCAGAGCCCAGGGGAGAATTCGAGCAGAGGAGTCCCTTCCTGCCGCCATCACGCAGGATAAGCTGATTTGGCCAGCTGAGCTCAACATTATGTCCCCTCATCTTGAAATGACTTTGTAAAAATAACATTCAGAGGGGAATTTAATTGTCTTAATATCAGGAACTGAGAACATCTCCAATACTAGTCCCAAAAGACAAACTATTGAAGTCATGATGACAAATACCAACAGAGCTTGAACAAAACAAAACCAGTATTACCTCATATTACCACTACACAACTGACACACATAGGATATTTTAATAATATATGTCACTACAATATTCATATTGATAAAGTCTGTACATATACTTGTAATTAAAATTGATTGTGATTCCTGGTTCCTTTGTATTTGAATCAGGACACATATACCTTTATGATAACAGTGAATACATATTGTTATTTGAAAAAGTTATCAGTGACTCCTTAAGATATTCTCATAGAGTGTTATATGTATGTGAGTGTCACAGTGTTGTCAAGAGTAGTGGATTAAATTAAATTGTTTATCTGTCTGTTGCTGTGACTTACACTTCATCATACTCATACCCTAGACACATAACGTAGTCATCACACTATTCCAGAATAATTCTGACTGAGATATATAGATATGTGGTAGCAAGTAAGGTTATCTATAATACACTACTCTTAATAGATATAGATACCTTCACAGCTGATCTCAGTCAGTACACTAAGTCCCCTATAAATATTTATAACATCCCACTTCACCACATATATATGCGTGTGGAAAAGTCAAAGAACTAACGCATGAACTTGTTAGATACTCGTGGGACATCCTGGGCCTAGCAGAAGTCAGATGGACAGGATTAGGTGAATCAATAACGGATGATGGTCACAAAATTTGGTTTAGTGGAGATGAGTCTAAACATCAGCATGGAGTAGGTTTTATCGTACATAAAGATAGATTGAACTCTGTCATCAGCTGCACCCCAATAAATAGCAGGCTTATCACCATTCGTATTGCAGCACATCCAAAGAACATCTCCATCATACAGGTATATGCCCCCACTACTGACTATGAGGATGAGGCAATTGATACATTTTATGACAATCTGGATGAAGCAATTAAGAAAATTCCAAAGAAAGATCTTCTCATCGTGTTAGGTGATTGGAATGCTAAAATAGGGCCAGATGCATACGGTCACTGGGCTGGTACAGTAGGGAAATTTGGGACAGGAGAAACCAACGATCGAGGACTAAGGCTACTAGAATTTGCCAGCAACTATAAACTAACCCTTGCAAATACACTATTTCCTCATAAGTTATCAAGAAGAACAACGTGGCATGCCCCAAAAACTGAGATACATGGCCAAATTGATTTTATTCTTGTATCCAAAAGATTCAAGTCCAGTATTAATAAAGCCAAGACTAGGACTTTTCCTGGCGCCGACATTGGTAGTGATCACGACATGGTATTGATGACGCTCAAGCTTAAACTTAAAAAGAACTATAATCAAAACAGATGTTCTCAGTTAAGATTCAATTTAGACAAACTGAAAGATCCAGAAATCGCGGGAATCTTTGAGGCAACTGTTGGAGGAAAATTCGCAGCTCTCAACTTTTTGGAGGATGATATCAACTCAATCACAGAGAACATGAAAGACGTGCTCATTGAATCAGCAACAGAAATACTTGGTAAAAGAAAGAAAATAAACAAACCATGGGTTACAGATGACATTCTAAAGTTATGTGATACACGGCGGGAAATGAAAAGGGTTAAGAAAGAGGTTCCTGAAGCAGCATGGCAATACAGTATGGTGAACAAAAATATTAGGAAGAAAATGAAACAGGCCAAAGAAAAATGGGTAGCTGATCAATGTGAGTCCATTAATACGGGGCTAATAAAAGGTAACAGCAAGGCAGCTTTTGACACATTAAGAAAACTATCAAAACCTCAACAGCCCAGGATAACTGTCATAGAAGATAGCAATGGGGCTCTGCTCAATGAAAAAAAAAACAGCTGTAACGAGAAGGTGGACAGAATATTGTAAAGAATTATATAACTGTAAACTTGACACTGACTTGGGCATATTAAACAACATTAAGTGCGAAAACAGGGAACTCGGAAATGCAGCAATATTACGGGAAGAAGTGGAAGAGGCTATATGTTCGATGAAAGGAGGGAAGTCACCGGGTGTGGATAATATACCAGCAGAGCTCTTGAAATATGGAGGACCAGATATAGTAAAAATCATGACAACAATTTGCCAGAAGATATGGAGTACAAAAAAATGGCCAAAAGAATGGACGCAGTCATTAGTAATACCGCTTCCAAAGAAAGGAAATCTAAAAATGTGCAAGAACTACAGAACCATTAGCCTTATTAGTCATCCAAGTAAGGTAATGTTAAGGATACTTTTGAACAGAATAAAACAGAAATCAGAAGAAATCTTGTCAGAGGAACAGGCTGGCTTTAGACCAAAAAGAAGTACCTCAGAACAAATCTTCAATATTAGATTACTTATCGAAAAAACATCTCCAACATCAACACGATTTATACCATAACTTCATCGATTTCACAAAAGCCTTCGATCGAGTCTGGCATGAAGGCTTATGGCAAGTAATGAGAAAATTCAATTTTGATACCAACATCATAGATATCATTGAAGCACTATACAAGGACGCAAGCAGTGCTGTTTTTGTAAGCAACGACATTGGAGAATTTTTCAAAACAACTGTAGGAGTTCGCCAAGGATGTATCCTGTCACCAGTGCTCTTTAATATATATCTAGAACATATTATGCAGGAGGCTCTCTACGATTATAAATCAACCATATCGATTGGAGGCCGACCTCTGTGCAACCTACGTTTTGCTGATGATATTGATCTGATAGCTGGATCAGAATCAGAACTTCAAGACCTTACCTCTAGACTGGAGAAAGTAACAAGAACGTATGGGATGGAAATTAATATAGAAAAAAGCAAGATATTGGTGAATAGCCATAAGAAACATGTTCCGACCAACATTACGTTAAATGGGCAAACGTTAGAAGAAGTTAACACCTTTAAATATCTCGGGTCCACTATATGTAGTGATGGAAGATCAATTAAAGAAATCAAGACAAGACTTGAGATGGCCTCAGCTGCCATGACAAGGTTGAATGTGATCTGGAAAAGTAACATCAGTTTTCCTGTGAAGATCAAATTATACAAATCACTTGTATTATCTATTCTCTTGTATGGGTGTGAGGGCTGGACACTCACTGCAGATACGGAGCGAAGGATTCAGGCTTTCGAGCATAAATGTTATAGAAGAATTTTGCGCATTTGCTATAAAGAGCACAAAACAAATGTCTATGTTAGAGAGAAGATAAACACCTATGCAGGCCACCAAGAACCACTTTTGTCAATAGTGAAACGTCGAAAGCTTGCCTGGTTTGGGCATGTAACTCGTCATGACTCCCTTTCGAAAACGATCCTTCAGGGAACAGTCGAAGGTAAACGGAGAAGAGGAAGGCAGAGAAAATCCTGGGCTGATAACATCAAAGAATGGGCAGGACACGGTTTTTCCACACTTGTACGCATTGCTGAGAATAGAGAGCAGTGGAGGACCCTGTCTGCTGATGCTTCCACCATGGCACCCCTACGACCCATGACGGGTTACGGGCTGAGATGATGATGATATATATATATACATAATTACCAGCAGCATTCCCCTTTGTGCTCCTAACAGCTCGTTCCCTGGTAGGAATCCTGCACCAAGCAGTCGCATTCTTTTGCAGCGGTGGTTTCTGAGGCAATTTGTTTTTCTTAATGAGGTTGCCAGCCAATACCCAACCTCATCTAATGGCCAGGTATAGCATGCCTGAGGATGCAGTAGGCCTATTATGTCTTTGTCTCTTCAAAGGTATCTGAGCATTACATGGGGCATATATATATGTACGAATGTATATATATATATATATATATATATATATATATATATATATATATATATATATATATATATATATATATATATATATATGAAACAATTGAATACATATAATACAGTTTAAAAATAATAAACAATAGAAAATCAAGTAGAAAGGTAAGGAGAAAGATAAGAAGAAATTTAAATATACGATAGGCTTCATTTTGAAGCTAATAAATACTTGCACAGAAATCTATTTCTCCCTTTTCCATAACAATGAGGAAAAAAGTTGCTGTTTTATTTGCAGAGATTAAAAGTAAGAGATACAGCCAATCCTCGCTACTCGCGGGTGTTAGGTTCCTTGAAAACCCGGAAATTCGTGAATACGGAACCATTGATCTTTTGAGAAAAGGGGGCTTAGGTTTCTGCGTGACCCTGTTCACCATACACTTTTGCTACCGATCATCATAAACTCATCATTTCGTGTACTCTTCTTGTAAAAAGCAGCTCATTTGTTATACTGTGCATTTTATGAATGTATTTTATATTCTGTTTTCTTTGTAATAAATAGTACACTATGTACAATCCTTTGATGTAGCAATACTCACGCAAGCCCCCATTAACACACTGTCACTACTCATTCACTCATTCACACATCCACACGCAAACAACATAACCATACATTATTACAAAATTCCAGGAAAACAAACACTGAAAACATTTACACAGAACATTCAAAATTAAGGCTTAAGGAACATTTCATTAACACTGAAAACATGTAAAGAAAACACATCCCAGAACGAAGTTTATCTAACACGCGTACTTTTTCACTGAGGCTCATCACAGCCTTCTTGCGCTTAAACACACTCACCAACACACTAGCACTACGCATGGATACTATTAATAATTACAAAAATTACTAAAAACAGCAAAAATCGACAAAAACGTAGATGAAAAGATTTTTCGACACAGACACGTGTAAACACAACGAAAGCCGCGAGAAAAAGTAGGCAGCCTCTCCTTGTAGTGCCCCGTCTACTACGCTGCGCGGTAGGCGTCTCGAAATGTTTTGCCTGCTGCCAATGGCCGCTATTACCCGCGAATGGCTAATAAAAAATATAATAAAATATTTTAAACACACACTTTTAATGCACTAAAAACCCAAAAATAATTTTTCAAAGAGTTTATAGCTTGCAGTAAAAAAATGTAACATCAAATTGACAAAAAGCGTGGGAATTATTATAGGAAAGGCACAGGTTTTAGCAAAGATAATGGTTTCTGTGACAGATTATAGCAAAGATGTCAGCTTTCACAACAAATATCATCATTGGAGACTCGGTTTCCTTGAAAAGGATTGCATCAGAGGTACCGGATTTGTATAACAAGGATAATATCATAGTTACGAGTCTTTTATGACTAGGATTTTTCAGAGGTACGAGTTTTTCATGACAAGGATTTTCGTGACAAAGATGAAGTCAGAGGAACAAGGATTTTGCCAGAGGTATGAGTCGTTCATGACTAGGATGAAATCAGAATTACAAGTTTTTCTTGACAAGAATATTGTCAGATTTACGCGATTTCATAACAAAGATTAAATCAGAGGTACGAGCTTTTCGTGACAAGGATTTCTCAGAGTTGCAAGTCTTTCATGAGAGTGATTAAATCAGAGATACTGGTTTTTCATGACAAGGATGAAATCAGAGGCATAAGTTTTTTTGTGACAAGGATACCTTTCTCAGAGTTACAAGTCTTTCATGACAAGGATTAAATCAGAGATACTGGTTTTTCGTGACAAAGATGAAATCAGAGGCATGAGTTTTTCGTGAGAAGGATTTTATCAGAGTTACAAGTTTTACATGGCAAAGATTTTGTCAGAGATACTAATTTTTCGTGGCAATTATTAAATCATTGGTACTAGTTTTTCATGACATTCATCAAAGTGAAGGTCCAGGTTTTCCTGCATGGTAAAGAGGTGGCTGTAATGTTGTTTGAATTATTTACATTTATAATAGGAGCAGCGTAATGCTCTGCTAAAACGTACAAAATGTTTGATCTACTGTGACGGGATCGCCTCCCGTGCTTTTCAGTAGTGGTCCAACAGTGGCCAAAACTCAAGAGCATCTATTATAGGCTTCAATGGAGTCTATTTTTACATAAGATTACTCTTGGCAGAAATATCGATAGAAGAGTAATAAAGCTTCTATCACATGGGAGTCTTCATAAGATATTCAGATAAGTGAAAGCAATGCTGGCTGTCGCTGGGCACGTTAATTCTATAATCTGCCGACACTTTTATGAAGAATTTAGCAATGGTTTATTCTAGCTCGTTAAGCCCCCACCGCTGAGTTAATCAGTGGAATTATTATTATTATATATATAGCTCTGTTTAGAGTGTGTGTTTAGTAACTTTGACTGAGACAAACAAGTAGTACATTTAAAAGGATTAAATCGAAGTTAAATTGGTAACATTACAAATAACAAAATTTAATAATCACTTTAAGTTTTAACAGTTGGAAAATAATTTGAATATTTATGAAAAGAATTTCATCACGTGGATGGGATTTAACTGAATAAAGGAGGTCACTTTTGGAGCGGATATTTTCACTTAGCTGCCAATGGTAGTTTCTTCTCCCGCTGGGTCAGTTCCTTTCACTCTGCTTTCGCTCGTCTCTGGTCAAAGTTCAGGCGCCGCACGTTCCCAGAACGTCAAAGAGTAACGGCTAAGTTGGTTCTGCGTCTGTCTATAAGACCCTCTTATGATGGCGTCTCGCAAAACGTCAGTCCACCTCTACCTTTACTAGGTTTCAGAGATAGTACTTTCTGCTGGTACCACCAATAACTGGTAATAGAAATAGAAACGAAACGTTCTTCTCAGTATGGCGTTTACCGACACAGGTATGTGCCTCCCTCTTCTATTCTACCATCCCATGTCAGAATTTACCCTCGATGAGAATTACATTTAATCCCTCGGGATAAAACTTCCTTTACATTTAAACTGAATAGCTTTAGCTTTACATTACATTTAAAGAAAAAGGTTAAATGTACAGATATAATATGTTTTATATTTACATCTCCATTGTTTGAAAAGTGTTCACAATATAAATTCATTTGTTTCCTTTACATTTACACTTATGGAAAAGTTTGAAACTTCTATTAATTTAAAATGAATATTTTCACATAGACATTTACACTGGTTTAAAGCTTGAAAACTTACATTAATTTTAAAGTGAATATGTTTATAGGGACCTTTACACTGCTTTGAAAATGTAAGTATTATACTTAGAATGGACATCATTTCTTTCATCTTTCCCTCGCTGCTCCATACGGAACCTGGAACTACTTTATGCTTTTAGTTCTCTTTACGAACCTACCAATAAAGCAATCACCAGCCCGTGCAGTGGTGGTTCATGAATCAATATTCTAGAAACTGAGGTTGCCAGCCCCAAGCAACTTTGACATCCAAAAACGAGTTTCACATAATAAAATTCACATGGTAATATATGCATATTTATGTTAGTTCACGTGCTTGTAATAAAATAAAGAATGAAAATGCACTACTTACGCCAATCTTGGCTACAGACGTTTTTTGCTCAGAGGAATAAAAGAGACTAATCGTTCTCTTACACGCGTCTGAGATGTCTATAATTTTACAATAGATTCCCCTCTGACTCCTTGTTTCTTCAGTTTCCTAGTCCCGAGATTCCTTATTAAAATTTGAAATAGATTTCCTGTGCTTTTTTAAGTCTTATCTGGTTCTCCAATAAAAGGTCCGGTTAACACAAAGGAATTATGAATCTAGTCTTCACTATGGCGAGGTCTGAGGTTGTCTCGGCGAGCTTGAAATTCACAGTGAAATAAAACTGCGACATGGTCAGCCTATATTCTCCCTCAATGTTGTTATGAATCTAAGAAGAAAGATCCAATCATTTCAAATCAGGCAGATAGGGTGTGTCATTTCAAAATAGTCCCACGTGAAATAAGGTGCGGGCCTGCAAATGACACATATTACCATATATGGACATCTGATGCCTTGCATACACTCTCACAAACACATTTGTAGACTCATATTGTCTAAAATGTAATAAATCCATGATTACTTTTAACCAGTGACCGGAAGCAATTATATCACGCTTGTCTGCCCACGTGCGTCACACAGACAGTAATCTCGTTATCTGTCGAATGAGTGCGCAAACTCCGTGTTAATCTGCTGCGCCTACAACCAACAAATCTGGGAAGCGCCAAGCAAATGTGATGTATCATTTCAGCAGCTCCTGCAAATGTGATATTTATCACCTACAGGGTGATTTAATAAAATCAAATATCTGCTACTTAGCAGACAAATAAATAAATAAATAAAGAAAAGTGCGATAATTGACAGCACATAATACAAATCAGTACCACAAATGTACCGAAACCCCGGAGAGAACCAAAGATCGATAGAGGTCGTCCCTTTCGTCACATCTACTCGTGTGGGGCCAACCGAGCACTGAACTAATTATTCCAGATTCACTGAGCTTTCAAATGTCGGCCGATTGACATAAGCTTTGTCGGTAGGGAGGTTTCAGTGTCAAGTGAAATTTTAAAAATTGTTTACTGAGCTGCGCATTTGAATGCATTTGACCTGCTGAAACAACAGTTACAGAGAATATTATCACTGTTTATTTCGTATTCCTATCATCTAAACTTCCCTTTCAACACTGAGTTAATGCCCTTTTGTTACACTGGGAGGGTTAGTTTCATTGATTCTTAAATTACAGCCAAGAATCTCTTATTGGCTTGTTGATAAATTATGCGTTATAAAACGTATTTTTAAGATCAGAAAACACAATAACAAGAAAGGCAATCATCAAAAATATGTGCGAGAGAGCGAAAAAGATGAGAGCACACAAAGTGCAAGATCAAAGATAACAGTTCGGTCATAACGCCTTACGAACTTTATTCTGTTGTGCCACGTAAACAAGCAATAAACAATTTTACCATGGGGTTAAAAAAATTAACTTGGAATTTGGGGAAAACACAAGGTTTTAAGAGAGAGAGAGAGAGAGAGAGAGAGAGAGAGAGAGAGAGAGAGAGAGAGAGAGAGAGAGAGAGAGAGAGAGAGAGAGAGAGAGAGAGAGAGAGAGAGAGAGAGAGAGAGAGAGAGAGAGAGAGAGATTAAAAGGCAAAGGTGAACCTAATGACCGTGAAAGAAAATGTATACGTCAATAATAATAATAGTCCCTGCAGTCATAACTGGTTATGAGAATGCGCCTCTAAGGTGACAGCCTTCAGCTTCTATTTTCCTCCTGTTCCTTTCGTCGTTTTCTCATCTCTTCTGCTTACCGTGAGAGCTTCTTTTCGCCCAATCTGAGGTGTCGCCGTGGAAAGCATCGCCTCATGATGCGATCGGCAGCTTCATTCTTCCAAGCTGCTGAATCTATGTCCAGTGCCCTTATGTCTCTCTTGCACACAAATTTGAACATCAGCTGCGTCGCCCAACTGTTTTTTCGCCATCAGCCAGTTTGTCCGTAGAAGATATCTTTCGGGATGCGACCATCTTCCTTGCGGAGGACATGGCCAAGCCAGCGTAGTCTGCGTTGTCTAAGCAGTGTATGCATGCTTTGAAGCAGAGCACGTGACAACACCTCGACATTTGTCACTTTATCCTTCCACGAAATACCGAGGGTGTGGTGTAGACACCGGTATTGAGTCTTCTTTCTTGCTTAGCATAGGTTGTCCATGTCTCGCTACCATATAGGAGTGTGCTGGTGACGCAGGCGTTATATACCGTAGCTTTGGTCTTCGTTGTGAGTTTGGAGTTTTTCCAAACGCGCATTGTGAGACGGTCAAATGTGGCTGCAGCTTTGCCAATGCGGCTATCAATCTCTGTGTCCAGAGAGAGTTTGTCGATGATGGTAGACATACCTGAAATGGTGCATCACTGCCAATTCATAATTATCGATAGTAATAACGGTTGCAGCATCCACATACTGACCCAGCACATTAGTTTTCTTCAAACTTATTGTCAGACCAACGTCCTTGCATGCTTGGGTGAAGCGATTCATCACTCTCTGAAGCTCCTGTTGGCTTTGATTGACGATTGCAGAGTAATCAGCAAATAACAAGTCTCTTATAATGACCCATCTGGTTTTCGTTTTTGCCTTCAGTCTTGCGAAGTTAAACAGTCGGCTATCTGACCTAGTGTTCTTCCAGTTGCATGTCTGAATGCGTAGTTTCAAGACCAAGGCAAAGAAGATTCCGAAGAGGATCGGAGCCATCACTCAGCCTTCTTTAACGCTACTGCAAATAAAGAGGGCAAATCCGAGGCCTGTAAAAAGTAAATAAATAAATATTATACACATAAAGGTATGTTTCAGGCGCTAGTGAGAAATAAAGACGCATAAAACTAGACAAACGAAAAACAACAGAAGTGAGTGGCTTACCGGAGAATCGAACCCAGGACAATCCAAACAGCACTCCCGCCTAGCTACAGAAGCGAATCACACTATCCTGCCTGCCAGATAGGCATAAAAAAAAGTGTGCATCGAAGATAGGGATCATTAGAGCAATTCGCAGCATGTAACACCGGATAGGTACCTAGGGCGATCCAGCTTAATTAATGACGCATCTCTTCTGTTGTCCCCCTATTATACAGTATAGGTCATATTACACAGGACAAATATCATGATGGTTGGTCCATCTACCGTGACCGCTGACAGAACCCGTGCGGTCTGCTTAGTCTCACTGACGCTGTTGAACTGTCCCTAAGAAGCGTGCTCCTCTCGTATGTAACAACGGAGCCTCGAATTCTCTAGAAGGGACCTATTGAGCACATATCACTGCACATCTTTTTTAATGTTCATTTAATCTTCCCCCTTTTTGTGTTACAGTGCCTAGCTGACTTTATTACTGAAATTTCTAACTCATTTACTTCCCTTAAACTATTAAACTCCCACAGTAACTGTTCAGTGAGATCCTAGAACCCCTCCACTGTCTATCTGGTGCTATGCCCTACGCCAATTGGGCATGATGTTTATAACCGGTAACTGCTAATTTCCGTGTTGTGTCGACACCTACAGGCTATAAGGTGAAGCTGGAGTGTCCTCTCCAGGGCGCGAGCTTGGGAACAGTTATACGGAGATCAAGCTGTTGCCCATGCAGCCTGTTCCCCTCTCCACGCAGCCGGTAGGTCCAAAGGAACGGCAGTAGCCGATACAGTTTGGTACCAGCAACGTCGCAGGAGTTGCCAGAATAATGTCGAATCAACATTAGACTGACATCGATGGTACCTATACCTTGTAGCGGTGTGGCAGCTTGCGAACCCTAACAACCCCCCAGAGCTATGCCAGCTGTGACGAAATGTCTGTCCCTGTCCTTTTGTGTGATCTCTCACAACTCCAGCCCTACGGCAGTATCATTCATTCTTCTTAATTTTTCTCTCCGAGTGCTTTTTTTTTGGCATTTTATTTTTCCCTATCATACATTTTACTCTTTATGCTGGACATAGCATGGGGAAAGTCTCTAATACGCCACTCCCCTATGGCAGTATTTGCTACGGGAGTAATACTTATCTTATTGTGTCGCATTCACGCTTCGCGAAGACGTGTTAAGTTACGCCAGGTTATTAGACGGTCAGCGACAATATTTTATCGCATAATCTGTCTGACCATCTTTTCAAGCGACGGGGCTTGTTTATCCAAGCTTGTGTTGGGCAAGAGTGCTGAATAGAACCAGATTTGTTTGTCTGGCGAAACTCAGGATAACCCGTGCACGAGCCGGAACGTATGACATAAGCGCTTCTGGGTCATCCTTGATACACCAACATTACTGTCTGTGTGACACATGTGGGCATGTTGTCATGTGTGTCTACCGAACTGTCTGTAAGTTTGTACACAAGGGCATCGGACAGCATATTACCATATATGGGAGACGTGACCTTTGCAACATTTGTCCATGTCGGAAATATTTTGAAAGTACCACATCCGACCTGTTTGAATATGATTGGAGCGTTTATTTAACTCCATAACAAATAACGCTTGGGTGGATAGGAATATAGTCTGCCCATTTCGCAGTTTTATTTCACTGTGAATTTCAAGCTCGCCAAGACAAAATCAGACCTCGCCAGAGTGAAGACTAGAATTAGAATTCCTTTTTTTAACCGGACCTTTTATTGGAGAACCAGATAAGTCTTACAAAGCACATGAAATCTCTACATTTTAATAAAGAACACCGGGACTAGGAAACTGAAGACACACGAAGTCAAAGAGGAATCTATTGTAAAATTAAAAACATCCTTGACGCGTGCACGAGAACAATTCGTCACTTTTATTCATCTGAGCGACAAGTTTGTAGCCAAGATTGGCGTAAGTTGTGATTTACATTTTACATGTTATTACTAACATGTGAACTAGCATATTTATGTATATATCACCATGTGAAGTTTTGTGTGTGAAACTCGCTATTGGATGTCAAAGTCATTTGAGGCTGGCAACCACAGTATCTAGAATGATGATTCATGAACCACCACTACACGGGCTGGTGATTGCTTTATTGATAGTTTCGTAAAGAGAACTAAAAAGCATAAAGGAGTTCCAGGTTCCCTATGGAGCAGGGAGAGAAAGATGAAAAAATGATGTATATTCTAAGAATAATACGTACAGTTTCAAAGCTTTTCACTCAGTGTAAATGTAAACGAAACAACATATTCATGTTAAAATTAATAGAAGTTTTAAACTTTTCCACAAGTGTAAATGTAAATGAAACAAAAATGAATTTATATTATGAACACTTTTCAAACAGTGGAGATGTAAATGTAAAACATATTTATCTGTACGTTTAACCTTTTCATTTAAATGTAAAGTAAAGCTAAAGCCATTCAGTTTAAATGTAAAGGAAGTTTTATCCCGAGGGATTAAATTTAATTCTCATCGAGGGTAAATTCTGACATGGGATGGTAGAATAGAAGAGGGGGGCACATAACTATGTTCGGGGAAACGCCATACTCAGAAGAGCGTTTCGTTTCTATTTCTATTACCAGTTATTGGTGGTACCAGCAGAAAGTACTATCTCTGGAACCAAGTGAAGGTAGAAGTGGACTGACGTTTTGCGAGACGCCATCATAAGAGGGTCTTATAGGCAGACGCAGAACCAGCTTGGCCGTTACTCCTTGACGTTCTGGGAACGTGTGGTGCCTGAACTTTGACCAGAGACGAGTGACAGCAGTGTACAGAAAACCTATTCATCAGGAGGAGGATTAGAAACATCATTGGCAGCTAAGTTAACCTATATGCTGCTACTTGAACTTCCTAGCAAAAAACCGTCACCCGAGTGATGAAAACTTCATTTTGTAATTAACTATTTTTCATTTCTTTTAAGCTGTTAAACTTAAAGTGATTATTAAATTTTGTTATTTGTAATGTTACAAATTGAACTTCGATTTAAGGCCAGGAGCGGGCATTAAATTAACGTCAAAATACAAAAATGATGGATTTTGGAATTAGTCCATTTTCTGATACTTTAACATCTCCTGAATCTAAATATAAAAGAATTAAATGTCAAAATGCACTCTAACAATATGTATTTTGACTTTGAAAAAGGTATGGTAAACAGAGATTTTCTCAAACTCGAGAAAATATGCCAAATTCGACCTAGTTTTCCCAATAGCAACCAAGCCTGCACCCCTACGTATTATACATCATTGGATTCGCCTAGATCTGGGGAATCCTGTGATGTAGTTCATTATTTTGGTAACAAAATTATTACCCGCCAAGATCGAGAATTTCTGGGTCGCTTTTTTACCGATTACTTCCATATATGGAAATCGTCGGACATTCGCTGACATCGGCTTTTTCCGCTCACTATTTCTAAACTTTTCTTTGGCTGCGTGAATCCACGTGACTTGTAATCGCCGTGTTTACAATATGGCGTCGGATTGATAAATTCTGTGTACATATTTAGTTAGACTCATTTTTCGGAACTTTTTGTGTGACAATGCCTCGAAAAAAGAATAGCTTTCGTCATCTAAACATGGAAACGGCCAGGAAGAAAAGATGGAACCAAGATAGTGCAGGTAAAAGTCGCTAATTTTGTTATGGTAATGGTACAAAATGAATCACTGTAGAAAGCCAGGCACGCACAACACATTTAGGCTACACAAATTTAGTTTTGATTGACTATTAGAACTGAGTGGAGGGGGAAGAAGGTACTATATTTGGATATTGGAAATCTGACTTAATTTTCTTGAATTAATACACAATATGTCCTAATTATAACCCATAAGGGTTCAACGATATACTTTAAAAAAAAATGTCACATGTGAATAAGCTATTATTTTTTTAAATTTATGTATTTGCAAGGTTTTAGTAAACGCGTTGGCAGTAAACAGTGATCACATTTTTCTGGTTTGACAAAATGACATGATTCCACATTATACGATAAATTATCATGGTATATATAAGCATGTGACATGTTTCTTGAGCTGTGATTATTTCTTATGTACTTTTTTCAGAACTAAATAGTCCCCCTAATGAGCCTAGTCTGCCTGAGGTTATACTGTCAGCTTCTGCTGTAAATGAAGGAGTGTCACGTGGGTCTTTATATCATTAAATTACCTACATCTTCTTCCTATTCTCTCACCCGCATCCTTTTATTTTATTATTCTTTCCGTACTTGTTTTTTCCTGTATTTTTCGCATCACTCGTTGCGAAAAATATATTTCCTTTCCATCATCGTTTTTCTTTCTCATACTGACTAGTAACCTTATTGCATCAGATGTCAGTCGCGCAGATAGCTGTGAATGTACGGTTCTCGCCAGACATACGTCTGCAGTTTGCCCGGGTCAGAGCGCTGCCCGACCAGATTTCTAGGCCTGGGGTGTGAGAAATTCGTTTCGCTGGACATAGAGCAGACTTTTGGTCTACCGTTTTCACCTGTCACTCGCTTAAGGTGTCAAACCCGGCATCTGTACGACGCAGTTGTAGACGGTTGTCTGAGATTTGCAACTGACACGCGCTTTTCCCGGTCAGTTTGTCAACGCAGGTGCGTAATCGCCCTGGTGGCAGTTACGACACGCCTCTAAGTATAACGTAGCTGTTATGAGAAGGGGGAGAGATCGGGGCGGGGGAGATAGTTCATCCTTTGTCTGGTTTAAAATATTAACCCACGTTTGAAACTATTTCATTTCACTCAGTAACTTTGCAGTTAGACTAGAACAACCTTCGTTCGATTTCTAAATAATCTCTGTAAATAGAGATGGCCTTAGTTTGGTCGAAGTGGTTTAACGTTCTTAGTAATTCTGTGGTTGAGGTATATTAATATTATATATAATAGATATCTAGTTTTGTGAAGTGATTTAGTGTTAAAATCGCCGATTCCATTTTAAACTAGTTCTGTGTGCAGAGTGAATATTTTGATAGTTTGTTATTTCTTTAATCGACGTGTTGCAGTGGAATACAAAATAAATCATATTTTTAGCTTACTAAACTAGTAGCTGAAATAAGTTTAATTTAATAACTAACTTATAAATGCTAGATGCGACATCAGTGAATATTGACGGAATACGAAGATATTCCTAAATTCCTGATGATTGATTTTTATATAACTTACTTTACGGGAAGTTTTAAAGATAAGTCAAGCTGTAGACTTGCTATTTAAAATGTAAGTTATAATGAGTACATATATGTAAATTATTTGATATGTGTTCTTTCTTCTATATAGTGAAACGGTGGTACCCAACTTGCCAGCGTTTAGTAACCTGAGAGACATATTTGTGAGAAGCATAGACATTTCCTATCTTTAACCACGTGGGTTTTTTTTTTTTTGTTTCAAGTAACCCTAATCTGACAGTGCATATGCCATCAGAGAGAGAGACAGTAATAGCAATCCCACTAACGGTTTCTAAAGACTAGAAATATATATTGGGCTTTTGAGCCAGTTCAAATTGCTCCACAAATTTAAATGTACATGCTGCCTGGCGGCGAGAATATTACAAGATTAACATTCCGCAAGAGATTGTGACTAGTATTGTGGTGACAAAATATAGTACCTTCCTGGAAGTAGACACCGATCTGACATTCCTTAATTCTGAATCCAAAGCTAATGACACTGTGCTCTGCTAACTTTCGTGCCTGGACAAAATTTTATGTGACTTAATCAGACATTCGAAAAAATTAGAACCCCTAAGGAATCGTTCCCTGAGAGTTTAGTACGTCTTTTAGAACTGGGGATTTCTTGGTCAAGGACTGCATCTTCGGGTCTGTGTGAAGGTCCTAGAATTAGTATGTTCCCAGAGGCAGCGAGCAAAGTTGTGAGTATACATGTGTAAGAAAGGCCATGGCTGGATGAATGAGAGTACACAGGTCTGAGTGTTATTTTACCGGTGTATTATCGTCCCACATTTGCTGTCTTAAAGTTTTTTTTTCCCCCTGCAGAATTTGTTACAAAATGCTAGAGTTTCTGTTTTTTCTTAGGTTAAATCAGATTTATCCAACTCTGTTCATATATTGACGAGAAAGAAAGAAATCTCTTAGACTAAACCCTACGTATCTATAACTCTTTGGGCCATCATCTGTTCTCTTAACGGGGCTGTGGGCTAAACCTAGAGTAAGATCTAACGGGCTATCATCCTTGTAGCATTTTCTTGAATTGTATGACTATTTGTATATGTTTTTTTCCTTGATGAAATTTTTGGTGTTGTGAGAGATTTTTTTTTGATGATAATAATAAAAATCTCTCTTGGACAAAATCAGTGCGTTGGTCAGCTCGATCCCAATTATCTATATAATCATTGTTATAGATTTTCCAAGTCTGTGTGTTTAACTGTCGTCACGTGTATGTGCGTGCCCGTGAGTAGATAGAATTATATGTAATATATATGTGGTTTAGACTGTCGGACTCTGTAAAAAAGCCGTCGTAGAGGATAGGTGAGAGGGAGAAGAATTCTTTTCGCTTTCAGCGACAGCCTCTATACCACAGTCTATCATCTCACCACTCGTGGAATCTATTTCACTTTTCTAACTCTCACCGTGACTATCACTCATTCCAACCTATTCAGAAGGGACCAAACTCAAGTCTTAATACTCCTATCCAAAATCTACGACAAGGAGCCAGCACAAGCTCTTCTACAACTTCTACCTCTTCACCCCACAGCACTCCACGGTTCTGTAAAAAGCTGGAACTAAGTGCCTCATCGATGCAAGAAGCTTCAACGCCTAACAGAACGGTCTCCAGAACTATAGTTGATATGTCTGAGATATGCAACCTTGTTAGTCAGCTTGCATGTCCTGAATGCTATGGGAAGCTGTCTGCAGAAATTAATAATCAGGCCAAGAGAGGTCGTATTCAACACATCAAAGTGAATTGTTGTGTTTGCAACAAACCCGTTGCATCAACGTACACATCATCGGTTGATGAACATAATTCATTCAGTGTGAACAAAGTTGCAGTTCTATCATCATTGTTATCAGGAATGGGACCCTATAAATTTAACTACTTTGCACAGAACATGGATATGCCTGGCCTGCATCAAAAAACTTTCAACACAATTGCAAAAAAATTTATTTGCAAACACCAGAACTCGCACAATTAATATTTGATCATGCTGCTAAGCTAGCCCGCAGCGTAAACTGTGCTCAGAGCAATCAACCATATCATGAACATATTATGGATATTGGAGTCAGTTATGATGGCAGCTGGCTCACAAGGGGTCACAGTTCAAAACTTGGTGTTGGTTGTGTTGTGGAGATCTTGACAGGTCTTGTTATAGATGCCCATGTGCTTTCAAAATACTGTCAGACATGTGCTGTAACTGGTTCTTGGTACCAGAAGGAAGCCACGGGAAACTTCAGCAAATGGAAAGAGGAGCATGTGAAGCAAGGATGTGATTTAAATTTTGAAGGTATTTACTTCTGAATCTTATTTTTGATTTCTCCTTCTCCTTGTCTAAAAATTTAAACTGATCTAATTTTAATTTCTCCATAAGTATCAGTTTTAGTAACATAATTTATTACTTACATGTGTTTGCTTTGCTTCCATTGTACTACATTTGCTTCTACATTGTAAAGGAAAGTGTTCAATGTCTGCTTACATCATTATTTTAAGTGTTACTAATTCATACCTTTTCTTCTGTCAAGAAAGTCCTGGGGCTGAACAGTGGAAAAGAGGCTTATCGACTGGCAGGAGCAAGAAAGCGTAAACGTCTCATGCTCAGCTCTAAAATGGCAGAAAACTGCACTAAGAAAAGGAACCAAATTAGGCACACATCTCAACAGAAATCCAGACAAGAAGCTGCAGAGGAAGCTGGATATATGGCCGGCATGTTCTGAATGACAAGTAAGTTATTTTTTTCTGTAGTATTACATACTTATTTAATTGTTGTCTTCTTATGTATAAAAATCCTGTTTTCGCATAATCTATTTTTTAATCCTAATTTTCTTATAACTTCCCCACTTATGTAAGAATTGGAACATATATTGCCCATAATCTTTTAAAACTTTTTATGTGATGGATTTTAAGTATCTGATCAAACTTTTGATTAATTGACAAAAGTAATGTAAAATTTAGTAAAATTTGTTACTATTTTTAGACACTATTTTCAAAGTCCTACAACTTTTTTTTGTATTAAAGTTATCAAAAATCCATCACAGGAAAAGTAAGAATTGGAACATATATTGCCAATAATCTTTTAAAACTTTTTATGTGATAGATTTTAAGTATCTGATCAAATTTTTGGTTAATTGACAAAAGTAATGTAAAATTTAGTAAAATTTCTTACTATTTTTAGACGCTATTTTCAAAGTCCTACAACATTTTTTTGTATTAAAGTTATAAAAAATCCATCACTGGAAAAGTTTTAACATATAATGATAAACATTGTGTTCATATTTGGTATTCATAGCTTAATAAATAAATAAGCTTTAGCAAATTGAAATAGAACAAAGAATCCAATATTGCTCAGCTCTAAAACGGCAGAAAACTGCGCTAAGACAAGGAAGGAAATTAGGCACAAATTTCAACAGAAAGCCAGATAGGAAGCTGCAGAGGAAGCTGGCTATGCTATCAGTATGTTCTAAATGACAAGTAAGCAATTTTTCAGGGGCAATATTACAGACTTATTTAATTGTAGTCTATTTATGGAGAAAAATGCGATTTTCTCAAAATCTAATTTTTTCATCCTAATTTCCTTAAAACTTCCACACTTATGTGTTAATTGCCATAAAAATTGGCACATATGTTGCCCATAATCTTTTAAAACTTTAATATTGCTGGATTTTGAGTATCTGATCAAACTTTTGATTTATTGCAAAAAGTAGTGTAAAATTTATCAAAATTTGTTACTTTTTTTTAGACACTATATTCAAAGTCCTACAACTTTTTTTGTATTAAAGTTATCAAAAATCCACCAATCGAAAAGTTTTAAAATATAATGATAAACGTTGTGTTCATATTTGGTATTCATAGCTTAATAAATAAAAAAGCCTTAGCAAATTGAAATAGAACAATAGAATCCAATATGGCCGCCGTTTCTATGGCAACCAGTAGTGCAGTGCCATAAAACTCTTCATTTTTCGTATCTAGTATTGATATAGGTTAAGTCTGTGCATTTTCATTGAAATCCAGCAATTAATAACGAAAATAGCATTTCTGTGTAGCTCCTCCCCTTAATCATTTTAACGTTACTGCATGTTTGTCTCAATCACATTACTACACGCACTCTAAACAGAGCTATACTAGAATAACACTCCTTTCTATGTAAAAATTCTTAACCGTTTCGGAAACAGCAATAAATGCAAAAACTTTGATGCGGGAAGAACATCCGGAGTCTGAGGCTCGTATGACTGTCAATGGTGAAAGCCGAAAGGAAACCATTGGCATGACAACGGATGCCCCGATCGCAAAACACGAAACAAGAATTCGATTCTGGAACGTCAGGGGCAAAAAAACTAAGGCAGATCAGAGCAGAGCTGAGGAAATACAGATTACATTTCCTGGGAATAAGTAGAGGGCAGATGGACCGGGACGGTGAGAATATAAACAGCAACAGGAGAAATAGTACTTTACTCAGATAGATAGAATGGTCAGCACAATGAAGGAGTAGCCATCATCCTAAATAAAGGAATAAAAAGGTCATTACTGCAATGGAAACTCATCAACAACAGACTGATACGAACAAGACTGAGAGGGAGATTCACCAACACCACAATTATACAATGCTAAGCACCAACAAACGACAGCGATGAAGAGGTCAAGTACGAATTCTATCAACAGCTACAAAAGGGAATAGAAACCGCACATAGATACGATCTTTTCATTGTCACATAATGGATTGGGGCGACCCCTTCTTTTTCCTAATCTCTGTTTCACTACGGCAGTAATCGGTACATTTGTGGTACGAATGTTATTGCGTGCTTTCAATTGTCGCACTTTCTTTCTTTCTCTGTCCACTGGAGCAGATATTTTGTATCTCCATTCTTTCGCTTCTTTCAGTATATTGTGTCTTGTCTCTTTATCTGACACTCCTTGAGGATGATAATACTAAACATTTGCAGGAGCGGCTGAGAGATCATTATCGACAACCAAGTTGGTTAATCGCAGGCGCGGTCAATATCAGTACACAGATTAACACGTACAATCTGCTTAATCACTGATAAGGCACGGGTGCGTCTCTGCCAAAGTTGTACAGAGACGGATTTTGTGTGTGCTCAAGCAATAGATAAGACATTACTTTAGCGAAAGTAATAAGTGTTATATCTTACACACATTGTCGTGTGAGGTTACTGATATGTCTGTGAGATCGCCTGCCCAGCAATCCGATGTTTACAGCCCATTTTCAGAAAAGTAATGTTTGAAATGTTGCACTAGATGAGTCATGCAAAATATTCAAATCAGATTGGCTGATCATCTGAGCTTCACAACAAAGGATGCGAGGGAAGGCAGTGAATATAGTCTGACGCTTCAGTCAGTCAAAACTACCGTCAAGATCGCTTGCCAAGATACCAGACCTTGCCAGAGTAAAGCATAGAATTCAGAATTCCTTCTATCAGGCCGAACCTTTTCTAGATGAATCTTGTCGGACTTACATAAACCAGCCCAGGAAATCTCTGTAATTTTAATAAGGAAACCGGATCGAGGAAACTGAAGGAAACACACGAAGTCAGAAACGGAATTAAAGTTCACACTAACGACCCCAAGTACACGTGTAATAAGGCAACTGTCAGTGCCTTTTATTCACTTCAAGATGTGAAAGTAAGAAGAGGTGCAGATGTGGGAAGCGATCACCACCTAGCAGTAGTAAAACTGAAGGTGAAACTCAGAGCTGCTGGACCAATCCCAGCTAAACTGAAAAGGTATAACATCATGAAACTCAAGGACATCTCTTACGTGAAAAGCTTTTGTGGTTCATGTAAAGAGACGATATCAAATTGCCAATAGCCAGGTAAACATAGCGACTGATAATGTTGACCAGAAATTCAACACCATCTCAACTGTATATAAGGAAAGCAGCGAATCATACTTGGGATTTCATGAAAGAAAAAGACAAGATTGGATAACACCAGAAACGTTAAACACCATAGCAAAGAGAAAGGAAATGAATCGAAAGAAAATAGAAGCAAAGTCTCCCATGTTAAACTAAATATATAGCGAACAGTACAGTCAGCTGGGCAAGGAAGTTAAACGTCAAACCCGAGCAAACAAAAGGAAACTTCTGGACAATCTTGCAAGACAGGCAGAAGTGGCAGCACTGAGAAATTAACAAAGCACAGTATATAAAATAACTAAAACCATTAGCGGAAAATAGAATGCAAACAATATTACGTTACTAAGAGAAAGAAAGGAAATCTCATCATCACAGAACAGAGGCAGGAAACAAGATTGGCACTTCATAGAAACACTGAATAAGGAACCACCAGAGACGTAGCTGAATGTTCCTGAGGCTGAAAATGATCTTGACGTAAATACAGACATTCCACGAAGAGAAGAAATCATCACAGCTATCAAGGGGTTAATGAGTGGAAAAGCTCCTGGTCACGACAATTTAAATGCTGTTATTCAAGACATATCCTGAACTAGCAGCAGAACCTTTAGAACCCCTATTTTCACTAGTCTGGAAAACAGAGACAACACCAACAGAGTGGCGTGGAGGAATAATTGTGAAAATGCCCTAGAAGGGTGACCTGGCAGACTGCAACAACTTTAGAGGAAATACTCTCCTCTCAGTTCCCAGTAAAATACTAGGCATTATAATTATCCAAAGAATTTTAAAAGCAGTAGACCAAAGACCGAGGAAAAAACAAACAGGATTCAGAAAGAGATGAAGCTGTGAAGATCATATATTCACCCTCAGGAACATTCTAGAGCAGCTATACATTAACTTTGTTGATTTTGAAAAGACCTATGGAAAATACTGAGGGCTTATGGAATTCTCAGCTGCATTGTTTCCATCATAAAAAGCCTCTATGCTAAATTTGCATGCAGTGTTGGGTTGAGCAATCTAACTTTTGAGGTGACGGCAGGTGTACGTCAGGGATGCCCCTTATCAACAACTTTATTTTTGACAGTCATAGACTGGATGATGCGCCAGAAATAGAGGGCAGTCAAGAGGAATTAGATGGACAACGTTTTCTACACTGGAAGATCTGGAATATGCAGATGACATTGCACTACTCGGACATTCACATCAACACATCCAGGGGAAAAAACGGAAAGACTGAATAAGTATAGCCAGCAGGTGAGTCTGAACATCAGTCTAAAGAAGACAAAGGTCATGACACTCAATCTGAGCAGTCCTGGGCCAGAAGCTGGAACAGACGGACACATTTACATACCTAGGATGCATAATAATACCAGACAGCGGAACAAACAAAGACATCAAGAACCGAATGAATAAAGCGAGAACAGTCTTTGCTAGTATCAACAACATATGGAAGTCTTCACAGTACAGCACAAACACCAAATTAAGTTTATATGACAACTGTGTACTTTCTGTGCTTCTCTATGGTGCTGAATGCTGGAGAGTAAAAGAGAAGGAAATGTCGAAACTGTCCTCCTTCCACACAGGAAAATTCTCCGAATCTTTTGGCCGAATACAATCAATAACCAAGAACTACTTATTCGGAGTAACCAGGAGAACATGCACACCATCATAGCTGGCAGACGCTGGAGTTGGTTTCGCCACGTCCTCAGAAGAGACCTCGATGCCATCACAAGAACAGCTATGCTATGGACCCCCGAAGGACAGCGAAAGAGAGGCCGACCAAAAACAACTTGGCGGAGAACTGTGGAGGCCGAGATGCAAAGAAAGACCCAGAGCTGGGGCACTTCACGAAGGACGGCTGTCGACCGAACAAAGTGGAAGCAGTTTGTTGCTGCCCTACCAGAAGCCACAAGTCGTGATGGCCACTGACTGCTTTGACAGTCGGCGGCAAACGATCAAAGAAGAAGGGACTCCGACTCCGAATTTATCCCCTGCGTTTACTCCCGAAGTTTTGCCCGGAAACAGACATTCCCGCAAGGCAGCGATGGTTTTTATTTTACCGTGTGGTTGACACTAGTGCCTTAGATTTCTATATAGAGTGACGCCAACTAAAATTTGGCCGCCATTTTCGGCCGTACCCGTATTGCAGGAAAATGGACCCAATCGCGAGTTTCAGACCCAATTTGCATTTTCGTTTAGGTTAGGTAATAATTTGAAATAAAATTAGATGCAAATACAGTAACACATATCTGTACTATTATTTGTATTTCAACTAACAAAACAAAAAGAAGAAAACTAGTTTACTTACCGGTTTATTGAAAAGAATCAGTAGCGTGGATTTTTAACACATACTCCGTTGAATTTTATATTCCGTTAGAATTCCCACTATTTAGCAACAAATATTCCGTTAGAGTTGCAACACTTAGCAAAGCATACTCCCTTCGAATTGAACTATTTACCTAGTTTGACATGTGGAAACTGGTGAATGACTGTTGTAGACACTGACAGTTTTACTAGATCCAGATAATCACATCAGTTTATGTTTTCATTAAAAATGCGACTATGTACAGATAAAGTTAGTTGCTTATCCTTTACAGGACGTGGCAATCAACCCCAGCTTTTATTGGCTGTTTGTGATTTTTCTAGGCAATTTATTTCATTCAGTAGTTTGCCATTGCTTTCTGAACGGTACGGCGCTTATACCATTGTTAAAAATCCACACAAAGCGATCTGCTACCAAACCGCCTGCAGCAGGTTTCGAACCTGGTATATCTGGATTATGAAACTGCGTTCATATCCATTAGGCCACAGACGCCGACATGTACAGATAGTTTTAACAAAATCTCATTACATATTTTGGACCGGAGATTTTATTATAGTTTTATTATATAATTATATTATATAATTTTATTATAATATATATATATATATATATTATATAATAATAATATTATATAATTATATATATACATAACTTAAAATTATATTAAAATATATATATAAATATATATATATATATATATATAATATATATAAATTTAACAATTAAAATATGTTATATAATATATATATATATATATAATATATATATATATATATATATATATATATATATATATATATATATATATATATATATATATATATATATATATATATATGTCACGTAGGTTTTGATCATTAAATTGCCTATAGCGTCTTCCTATTCTTTCACCCGAATTCTTTAATTTTGTTATCTCTCTTTATTTCCTTTTTCCTGCATATTTTGCATCCATTCGTTTGCGAAATATATTTTTTTCATACTATTCCTTAACGTTACCTGTTTCTTTTCTCAAAACGGAGAATCGCAATAGTGATTCTATTACATAGATGTCAGTAGACGAAAGGTGTGATTATGTTTCATACCCAGACTAAAGAGCAGACTTTTGGTCTACCAGTTTTCACCTGACACTAGCGTAAGGTGTCAAACCCGGCATCCTCACAGTGCAGGAAGGAGACAGCTGTCTACAGTTTGCAGAAACGCATGAGGTTTTTCGTGAGAAAAACCCGGCGTAGCGTGAAAAATCGCTCCGCACCGCAGACAGGCTGTCTGAGATTGGCAACTCACTCGTACTCTCGGTCATTGATGGCGATTACGTCACGCGTTAAGCTGACGTAGGTGTTTTACAAGTAAAAGGGGAGATGATTTCGGAGTTTGAGAAAATGCGGGATTGTTTGCCCCTGTTTTCAAATATCCACCCAGGAGGTGAAATCTGATTTCATGTGAGTCTTCAACATATTCAGTAAACGGAACACGCGTGCTAGCGAATGAAGCTTTATAGCGAATTTCATAGTTCTCGTCAAATTTGTGACGAGCTTCGAACTAACTATCTAGTGAATTATCCTAGTCGTTGTGTTACCGTAGTGCTGTGGTGAGATTAATGTAATAGATATCTAGTATTTTGGAAAGTGTTTAAAGCGTTAAATCGCTCATTTCATTCTAACTAGTTTCTTTTAAACAGAGTGCTTAATTTATAGTTTTTTATAATCTCTAGTCGACGAGTTACAGTGGAAATACATGATAAATTATATCTTTAGCTTACTAAACAAGTAGCTATAAGGAATTTAATTTAACTGCTAAATACTCAGTCGAGAATATTTTATATCAAACTTATAAATGCTAGATGCGACATCAGTGAATAGTGACGGAATACGCATGATATTCCTAATTCATGATGATCGAAATTTTTATATAACCTATTTTTGGGGAAGTTTTAAAATTATAAGTCAAGCGGTCGGCTTGCTATTTAAAATGTAAGTTATATTGAGTA